>FIZT01048882.1:0-10833 GCA_900065295.1 Paracoccus marginatus
GTCGTTGGTCGAATGTCGGTAAATAATTTACTGTTGGTGGTTTGTCGCTGTTGGTGGAATGTCGCAGTATCATTTAATATCATAAGTTGTTGGTCGAATGACGCTGTTGGTCGAATGTCGTTATTTAAAATTGGTTGGTAGAATATTCTGTTGGTCGAATGTCGTGTTGGTCGTTTTTTTTGTTGGTCGAATGTCGTAGTCCCGGACTAAACAAACAACGGACACAGAGCGAGATTTGAAACGCGACGCGACATGATTATGAGGTTTTCGATAAATGATACAATTTCATCCAAAGTTTGTCCAAACTATATCTAGTTGTAGCGACCTAAGCTGAATTTCGGCATAGGACGGCTCCAAAAGGCGTATATGCGTTTACTTCTTTAGCCGGCTCCTTTATGATGATTTTGGTATCTGTGTTGATAACAACACTGTATAAAGCATTCTGATTGGTTTTGTGAGGGCCGACTATGACGTCATCTCGAACGTCACTTTCGTGCTGGCTTTGTTTTCAGTTTTCATTTCAACATGTTCTCAAGTTTTTATTTTTATCAAATTGTACGTACCTAGTGTACGGTGTTTCGAGCTTTCTTTCGAAGTGAGTGCTGAAATTAATTAATCACAATCATTATTCATTTAATTCAGAAGTCATCTTTTTCAAATTACCGAGGAACTTATCTAGGGAACTATTACCAAAGATAGGTACTGAAAACATGAAGAGTGAGTCGATCAACAGACTAAACATGAAAATCATCCAACTCATTTGATTACTAAATTCGTAATAATATTATGATTTAATTTAAAATAAATGAACAATGGACAATACTGAAACATTTAACCATGGGTACATAAACGCTGTATGCATGTAGACTTGTACCAATTCATAACTTAGTAAAATAGACAAAGACCATAATCCGGCATAGCTCCATTTTACAGTATCATTTCTTATGACAACTTTAAAATGATGGAATTACAAATTCTTAACAACTAATATCACAATTATATCGTCTTATTTACAGTTCGATTCGAAATTCGTGCGATTTCGCGGTATTCATTACTGTACACATTCCACAACCGGCAGAATTTACAAATTGAAACGCAACAGGTACGTTTCAGTCGTCTAAATCTCATAACAATATCTTATACTTTTCGGTTTTCGGTACTCTGTTAATAAGTAACCTTCCGTCGTAGCTTAACGAAGCTAAAATCCACGGATCGGCCGAAGACCATTCTACGCAATAGACGGAATCTTCATGCTGATCGAAAGTGGCAATCACTCCGTCAGCCAGCTTATCTTTAGTGTTACCTTCTTCTTCTGGTATCACAGAAGACGACGATATGGACTGAATACGAGTTATCAAAACTCTGGTATCGCTACTGGCTGAAGCTACGAGTTCATCGTGATAGTGGTTGTATCGAATAGCCCAGACCCAGTGCGAATGATCATTTCGGGTGACTAGAGGCTGAGACGTGTTTCTCAAATCCCAGAATGCTGCTTTGCCATCGTCGCCGCAAGTTGCTAAACAGTAATGACGGTTAGGATTAAAGTCCAGGTCTCTGCAAAAAGTACATAAATTGTGTATTGAAAATATGTTTCGTTTTCGTTTTAGGCGATTGGAAATTTGGAATGTTGATCGAGGTTACCTGACTAGTTGCAAATGAGCATTTTCGATTATCCAAGCGGGCTTAGACGAGCTTCGAATATCCCAGCCCTTCACCGAGCAATCGTTAGCGGTCGCGAATTGAGCGTTTACCGGTGGGTTCCATTTACCAGTGGTGAATTTCGGTTGCCCTGATAGAATTATTTACACGATAGTAAAATTTAGGTACACTTGAGTAGTTTATTATAATATGAGGTGATATTTAGGTACCTTTCGCTTCCATCGATATTGTGCTGGCATGTTTACTAGTACCGGAATCGATATTCCATATTAATACTTTATTATCTACGACGGTAGCGATTTGTGATCCATCGTTGGGATGGAAAGCAGCAATCTGTAGGAAATTATTATTAATAATTAATTTTAGTTTACTACGGTTTCGACGTACAATCAGTACTCTTACTTTGATATCTGTACCGTGAGATTTCAAATCGAAATCGCATAAACGCTCCAGGTCAGTATCGTCATCTTCGGGCACTTTCCACAGCGAAGATTTCATGAAAAAATTATCTTCGGGGCCTTCTATAGTATTATAACACGTAGAAATAACATTCGGATCTTTGGTAGAAGAAGACAGCGACCAAATTTCTCCATCTTTATGCTTAAAAACCTGGACCAAACGTTTCGTGAAAGATGCACTCGTATTAGAAATATTCCCATTTGTGATATTTATTACGTACTTTAGTTTTTAAACTGTCGTCTTCTTCGTTCAACTGCACCGAATGTACTTGGTTGCAGGCTAGTTTTAGAGATTGTGTTCCGATGTAGAATTTCGTTTTCTCTGTTTCAGCTACTTGCGCAGCTAACGCTCTGGCCTACGGAGAACGTAACGAAACCGAAATGATACTTGATGAGATATGTACGTATAAAAGATGTAATTTACCTGGAATTCCAAACCGTAGATTTGAGATTCACCGGACATTCTGGGCCGTAGAATATCAGTAGAAGTGATTCAAAATTTGTTTGAAATTTCGAACCGATGTTTACATCATCGAGATAACGCTTATCAAACGGAGCTACATCGAGACCAATGTTGCCAGTGCCACCGATGCTAAAAAATCCATTGCACTGTGAACTCGACTCCGTTGAAGAATGAAGAATGACAGTAGGTACATAATAGGTATCTACTATCTAGTATAGAAAATGTAGAATTTTTTCAACTCGAATACCTTGTAAAAAAGACTAAAGAACCCCATTAAGAAGTACAATGATTTGAAAAGAATTTGAATTTAAATTCCAGAAATTTGAAGAAGAATAAGCAGATGCTGTAGCCTTCCGCCCGAAAGAACCTAGCCCGCGCTAGTGAGAGTCTGTATCATGCTGTTGTTTTTACATGCGAAGCAGATCTGGTGCCAAATAATGATTCATAAGATGTGTAAAATGATTCACTATAATCCAAAGGTGGTATCAATAATTGTTGCCATTTTGTAATCGTGATGTGTTCGCTATGAAATACTCACCATGTTACTTCAATCTTAGGCAGTCTACTTAGGTACCTACTGCCTACATAAATCTTTTCATGATCGAATTTTTGAAATGCCCCCTCACCTTCGTACTATTCTACCGAATTTGAGCTCGTGATTAAAGATGAATAATTATTAATAGTTGAAAAAAAAGTAGCTTACGAATTCCTTGGTTCTCGTGCCAACAATCACAATTAATTAAAAATAAAAGTATCTCCATATTTTCTAAATTGAGACGAGAGAAGTTTTTTCGATCATCAGCGGTTACATCTTCATGTCGCGTTACCTATACGTATTTTTAATTGATTTTTTAACCTTTCGGACGCGATGGATTAGTAAATTTTTCACAAAATCGAAATGTATCTGCGCTGTATTTTCATCGTATTCGTGTTCTGTGCAGTTTGTCGCTCGAATGATGTTCCTTCAACTTGTACGGCCGTATTGATTAAAGGACCGGATGGAAATTTCACATTTAAACAGATTTACGTTTCGTCGTCTTGTCCTGCGAGTTACACAAATCGAGAAATTAGACAAAAATGTGAAACCATAGCTGCAGATGAAGCGATCGTCGAAGACTTATTTTTATTCACCTTGGTGCGTGGTGTAAAACTCGAAATTCCGTACGCCAACGTGTACTGCGCGATTTGTCACGATGAAACTGAGTTCTACAACTTTCCACCTTATTTGATTCGTACTGGTGGACTCGCGAAGGACGGCGATGGAAAGAAACTGAACGCTGAATTGCAGAAACGATCGTTGGTTGGTAATTTAACGCTGAGTAGACCTAGCTACGAATTAATTTCCATCTATAAAGACGTCGAGTTCCAGTTTAAAGTGGTCAGAACTATGCGAGTTCATAATCATTCGCAAGATCACCATTTATCGCTGCATTCGTTTCACCTATCAGATTTACACGTTTGTAACCTATCGTCTAGCATCGCGGATGACCCTTTATGCCTAAATAAATCATCGATCGACGAAAAATGTCGTTCCAACCTCAACAACGAAGCGATCGATTTATTCGACGAAATTGAAAATCTATACAGAAGCGGTAATTGTACCCCAAACGTGACCACATTCTGCCCGCAAGCCATTCCGCCGAAAATAAGCTCTTGCAGATACGCGGATAAAAACGGAGATCCTTGTTTATGGAATGAATTCTTAATAAGAGGAGTCGAATTCACTTTCGGCGAAAATGGCGGTATTTTTTTGATGAAAAATGGCACGAAATTCGACTCTGAGCAGTACACCAACGATACCGAAATCGAAGACGTTATCTACCTGTGTAAGCCGAAAAAGAAGCCGAAAAATCAGTACTGTATTCAAATCATGAACAGCATCACATCGACCTCTCGTCGACTGTCGTTGTTTTTCGTCATCGTCTACCTGACAATAAACGCGAACTGCACGTACCTGTCGAATTTGGCGGACCGATACACGTACTCGTACTATCTAACTTTGCTAGCGATGTACATTCGAGACGAGTTCACCGAATTGTGGCCAGACGAAGAAGAATGTCTTATGAAATACTACGCGTACCGATGCCTATCTCAATCCTACTCTATTTGGATCCTAATCTGCTGCTGCTACGTATGGTACATCATACGATTCTCCAAAGAGGAAATCACCAGCGGAACGACGAGCCGAGAAAGTCACCTGAAGATATACCTGACGTCGTGCCTGTTCGGATGGCTCGTACCGGCCATGTTCTCCGTATTTTTTTATTACCGCGAGTGCACGCCTTCGTGCCCCACCATCAGAGGATACTCCAGTCTGAGAATATGCCAGAGGCCGGATCACAAAGATACCTATTATTGGTTTTCAGCCGCCATTATGATCACGGTTTCCATCACCGTGGTGATTCTGTTCGTTAACGCGTGCTATTGTTATTATTTCGCCAAAAGTATTTACAACAGGTATTGCAGATTTAACGCGCTGAGAACGCGAATGGTGTTCTTGTTCAAAATCGTATACTCGATAGGATTGTATTCGTTGCTAGTGCTGTCGTCGCTGTTGAATTTTAGCGATTCGACGTACGCTATTTTAATTCATCTGTGGTCGTTTCACGGTACGGTTATTTTTTTCGTATATAGTTTTAAAATGACCGTTTTGAAGAAAATATTCGAAGATAAAAGTTCGGCGAGTGAGACTGCAGCGATCGAGGTTTCCGTGAGGAAGAAGATCGACGTAATTGAGGTGTCCAATCTGCGTGCCAACGAGGTGGGAAGTGATGGGTTAGCGAATAGAGGGTGAGAGTGAATTTAAATGTTGAAAAAATTCCGCGTTTTTAAATTATTTATTTTTATTCGAAGTTCAGTTTTTTTGAATGACGATGTGTTTTAGTTCCAGATAACGTTTGAATTTCCTTTTATTTATTAATTTTTTCTTCATTTTTTCAAAATGAATTTTTTTTTCTCTCCTTTCATTGATTTTTCTTCAACATGAATTTTTTAGTTTTATAGTTTTTTTAAATTTTAAATTAGGTAAAATTTTTCTAAAAAAAAATTCTATCTCAATTCTCAACTTTTTTGAAATTTCAATTTTTTTTTTTACTAACTTTTATTTTTTTTCCTAATTTAAAATTTTTCTAAATCCACGCAATGTGCTCCTTTTTCTCAATTCTTCAAAATTTTACGGTTTTAAAAATTTTACAATTTTGAACAACTGACAGCTGTGAGGAATTTTTGAAAATTTAACAATTCTGAAAAATTTAGCGATTTTGAAAAATTTTACAATTTTAGACAATATGGCAATTTTAAAAGAATTTTTGATGCTACAGAATTTCAAAAATTTGGAAGTATGAAAATTTTTAAAAAATTGGTAATGTTGATTGTTGAAGAATTTCAAAAGTTTGAAATTTGACACATTGACAATTTCAAAAATTTCAACAGTTTTTGAAAATTTGTCAATTTTGAAAATGTCGATGTTAAAAATTTGACAGTTTTGAAAAATTTAACAATTCTAAAAACGATTTTGAAAAATTTTACAATTTTGGGAAACATGGAAATTTTGGGAGAATTGACATTTTTGAAAAATTGTTGATGTTGAAAAATTTCAAAAATTTTGAAAAAATTTATATACTCGTAGTTTTGACATACTTACCAGTACTCAACAATTTTGAAAATTTTGACAGTTTTGGAAAATTTGTCAATTTTGAAAATTTTGACAGTTTTAAAAATTTTAGTATTTTTGAGGATTAAGCAATTTTGGAGAATTTGGCAATTCTAAAAATTTTAATGATTTTGAAAAATTTCACCATTTTGAAGAATTTGAAAATTTTAGAAAAATTCTCGATGTTACAGAATTTCAAAAATTTTACAATTTTGAGCAAATTTAAAATTTTGAAATTTTGAAAAATTCAACAATTCTGAAAACTTTAACGATTTTGAAAAATTTTATAATTCTAGAAAACATGGAAATTTTGGGAAAATTGGCATTTTCAAAAAATTGTTAATGTTGAAGAATTTCAAAATTTCGAAAAAATGAATAGTTTTGACGCATTTGGCAATTTTGAATATTTCGACACTTCTGAAAATTCGACTATTTTTGAGGATTAAGCAATTTTGGAGAATTTGGCAATTCTAAAAATTTTAATGATTTTGAAACATTTCACCATTTTGAAGAATTTGGAAGTTTTAGAAAAATTCTCGGTGTTACAGAATTTCAAAAATTTTACAATTTTGAACAATGGAGTAATTTTTGAAAATTTGACAGTTAAATTCAACAATTCTGAAAACTTTGACGATTTTGAAGAATTTCACAATTTTAGAAAACATGGAAATTTTGGGGAAATTGACATTTTTGAAAAATTGTTAGGCCTATGTTGAAGAATTTTGAAAATTTCGAAAAAAATTTATAGTTTCAACATACTTGACAATTTTGAAAGTCTTGAAAAATTTTAAAAAATTTACTATTTCGAAAAATTTGGCAATTCTGAAAATTTTGATGGTTTTGAAAAGTTTGGCCATTTTGAAGAATTTGACAATTTTTCGATGTTGAAGATTTTTCACGATTTGAAAATTTTTTAAAATTAGACATTTTTAAGAATTTTACAATTTTGAACAATTTTCTAATTGTGTGCCTACTTACCTACATTGTCAATACCTAATTTTTATCTTTTTTTGGAATTTGATGATTTTTTTTTCAGGTAGGTACTTTAATTTTTATTCATCATTTCTCTTCAGACTCTACCTACCTACCTACCCTACCTACCTACAGAACGATCATCCAAATAAAGCTTCGCTTCTGTCGATTGTCTGCCAATACCTCACTTTTTTTTTACTTTTCTGTGTTTTTTTTCCAATTTTTGAAATTATAAACTTTTTAAATATTTCTTTTCAATTTTGAATCCTCGATTTTTCTTCTTTTTCAATTTTCTGTTCAGTTTTTAATTTTCATAAATGTTTCAATTGTTCATTTTAACCTATTTTTATGTTGTTCTTTAGTAATATTTTGCGAGAGGGGAGATATGATTCGGTAACATTTACAGGTGCTTAAAAATTATACATTTTGCGAAATAACTTTTTTATTAGATGGTACCTACATCGTTTCGAGAACGCTTCTAATAATTGATTGCACCTACCGAGAAAAAACTTTAAACCTGACATTGCAAGCTGGAAGTTTGACAAAATAATCCAACGTTGTTGCAAAAAATATATCACGCGTGTGAAATATTTACTTAATTAAAAGCGAATTAAATTTCGTAAAGAAGGCTAGACTATAGCGTCATCCAAAAGACGTAAATCATTTCTCAACACCGTCGTTTTTTTTCGTCATTTTCATTCATAAAAACTATACGATTTTTATTATTAGTATCACTAATTATTCCATACTGTGCTTGAGGCGAGCCAAAATCTGCGATGAGTTGGAAATTCACTCGAGACAGTTGCATCAGTACGTATAGTGTTCGAATGCGACTATTGTATAGTATTATTTTAATTCGGGTGGAATATGTGTCGAAGCATCTCGAGGACCGTGTAAAAATTCGTTGAATAATTCGAGAAAAAAATCAGTTTTGAATTTTATTAGTAGATCATCACCGATGCGGGTGTGTTTTCGTACCAATCATGGCCTCTTTATTCAATTTTTTACTCTTGTTTTTCGTAGCGAATCGAGCGAGCGGTTTGAATGATTTCATATACGGCGACAATGAGGACGATTCGTTCAACTGCACCGAGGTACTAATTCGAAAATTCGGCTCGAAAGCGAACTATCACATCGAGTACATTCACACCGTGGCCAGATGTCCTAGCGATTACGACTCGAATTCAACCATCAAACAGAAATGCGAAACGGAACCGGCGAGCAAGGCGATAATCGAAGATATTTTCCTGTTCACGTTGGGCCTGGACCTGGCGACCAAAACTGTCATCTATTTCAACGTGTATTGCGCCATTTGCAACGGCCTAAAGGAGTTTTACCAATATCTGCCTCATTTCTACTATCAACTGGACGAAGCTCAGCCCAACGAGTACGTTCTCGAAGGAGATGGTGGAAAAAATTACCCTATTTTCGAACACTCCCCTTTGCTGAGTCGTTTGAAGTGGAACGAGTCGTCCGGCCAGTTGGTCTCGTACAACCAGCTCGGCATCAGGTTCAGATTCAAACCTTATCGAGTGCTAATCGTGCCGAAGAGGTCGAAGAAAATATTCTCAGACCCGATGCAACCCTTTCGTCCACCTCATCTGCCTTTTTGTGAAAATACACCTCATCGAGACTTCCAATGCGACGGTAATTCATCCAAAATAGACAACTGCTTCCATTACGACGATAAATACGGTAATATTTTCGATTCGAAGGAAATCTTGAAGAGCTTACGAGCAAACTGTCATCGTTCGCCGGATGCCACCTATTGCCCGCAGAAACGTATACACTTGGGAGAAGAATCATCCGATTGCCAATACGAAGACGACCACGGATACGTATGCAAATGGAATAGATTCCTGATGAAGGGAGTCGACTACGTCGAGGCTGACGAAGGCGAGATATTTTTCGTCGACGACTACCTAATGCTGAATATGACTCGAGACGAGTACAGCACGCAGACGGGTATAAAAAACGTGATTTATTTGTGCGGAGTAGATCAAAAAGGCGAGAACGAAGATCAGTATTGTATCGATATCATGAACAGTATCCAGGCCCTGCTGAGGAGAGTTTCACTCTTCTGCGTTGTCGTCTACTTGCTGATACACAGTCGTTGTAAAATACTGGCCAATTTGATCGAGAAAATTACCTACTCGTATTATGCCACCTTGCTGATGATGTACATTCGCGAAGAGCTTTCCGAAGGACTCAAAAAGAAGAATTGTTTTCTAGAATATCTCGCCTACAGGTATCTGCTGCAGTCGTACACGTTCTGGATTCTCATCTCGAGCTGGTACATCTGGAAGGTTACCAGATCACCGGATGCTGAGCAAGGTGTAGCCACCAGAACGAACAAAACGTACCTGGTGATGTGTCTAATATGCTGGCTTCTACCAGCTGTGATTTGCTCGCTGTTCCATATAATGGAGGCGAAAGTCTCGTGTCCCGCGATTCCAGGATATGATAATTTGGCATCGTGTGATTCGCCCGACGAAATCGACCCGTATTTTGTGTTCATATTCTTCACGATTTTCATCATATGTATCGTCGTTTTGGCCCAATTTCTAACCTCGTGTTATCGATATCAGTTCGGAAAAAAGAAAAGAGTCGAAGGAGAGGGCCATAACGACTGGAGGAATAGAATGCTGTTCTTTTTCAAAATTGTCTACTCGATAGTGTTGTACGCGATGTTGTTGATCGCGTCGATAGTCGATCGCGATGGCGCCGCCTATGGCATTTTGTTGCATTTGTGGTCGTTCCACGGGACGTTGATATTTTTCTTGTATAGCTTCAAGACGAGCGTGGTGAAGAATATGTTTAGCAAAAGAGGGGCTCCGGAGGGTGCTGAAAGAGGCGAGTGATGGATGGAGTGAGAAGGATGGAGAGAAAGAGATCGTTGATGAAGCTGTATGAAGTGAGGTGAAGAATTTTATTAGGTGATCTGAGGCTCGAGTTTTTAGGTTTTTTTTTCTCGAGAATATTTTCTGAACAAAAAGCAACGAGAAATTTTGTGAGATTTTCAAAGATTATTTTTCTGAATAATTTTTTATTATTATTATTTTTTTTTTAATAGTTTAATTTTGATTTTACGATTGGCTCTGCTATGGTGAGAGAGTTCTTTGGCGTCTGGTCGAATTCGATTTGTCTCTGCAGAAGAGAATTTTAGAGCAGGTTTTTTAGCTTTCCTCTCCCTTCGTGAATATGCGATTATGCTACTCATTGAGCAAAAATACCATCTTCACGAGTTCTCAGTCAATTATTAGAATTCGGCATTGAGCATTTAAAATAGCCCTGAGGCTTACGATTTTGACCCTGGCAGAGAAAAAAAATAATTCTTGGATTTTTTAGACCGTTTTGTACGTAATTCTCAGAATTTTTTCTAATTTTGTCATGGGAGGTGCTACAAAAATTTGATTTTTTCCCATAGACACGATTTCTCAAAGTAGGCACCTACTAGGTATGGACATTAGGGTGGAGTGAATTGAAAAACATGCCTCGGATTTTAACCAAATTCGGTGAGGTAGTTTACTTTGAGTGGGGGACGTCCCAAAAAAATTTTGAGCCCCCTAAGTACAAGGGGAGGGGAGCAGGAGGTCCTCAAAGTGCACCTCCTTTCGAAAAAAACACTG
>FIZT01048893.1:0-12715 GCA_900065295.1 Paracoccus marginatus
TCATTTTTTAGTGATAATTTTAACAGGGAGTGAAAAAATTGTAAGAGGGAGAGAAAACATATCAACGGGAGAGAAAAATTGATAAAACTTGACTTTTTCTAATTTTATCTCCCAGTTTTATATTTTCTCTCCCTCTTACAATTTTTTCACTCCCTGTCAAAAGTCGTCGGTAAAAAATGACTTTGCGTCTTGAAAACGATGTAGTTATATTGTTCTTTGCGACTAGAATGAGGAAAAATAATTAATCTCTTATCAAATTTGCAGTAATTAGTGCGAGTACGCAATGCGGATACACATGCGCCGAATGGTTCGATTCAGGTGATAGGCTACTGCTCGGCTGTGATGACGGGACACTGAATTTATTCGATGTGCGAAACCCATCTCCTACCAGTGTCCAAAATTACCAATTTTTTAATAAGTACATTAACAGGATAGTTCCTTTTTATCGCGATAACGAGTAAGTTTCTTATCTCACCGTACACTGTACATCTCACTTCATTTTGTTACTTACTAATCTCGTTGTTAAATTACCTAGAAAATATGTAGCAGTTTGCGAAGATAGCGCCACTCTGAAAGTGTTTCGTTTCAAGCAGGATAATTCGCTTGATACTATGTAAGCTATCTGATCTAAATTATCAAAATATTTCCACCAGATTATAGAAATTTCATCAATTTTTTTTCGCAGTTATACCAACTCTGATCATAAAGATTACGTGAAAGGACTGGCATGGCTAGACAATCAAACAGATCCGGTGTTGCTGTCGTGTTCTTGGGATTCTCGAATCATAAAACATCACCCGTTTCAATCCGTCAGCTGATATACACATTTTTACGTCCAATGAAATAAACATTACGCAATTTTCATAACGAATTTTAATTTAATTCGCTCCTCTCTCCTTCACTTTTTAATTTACAGTTTAATTGAACTAAACTAAAAGAAGGTAAAATACCAGTCTGGGAATCTGGGATTTACCTAACCCGAACATCAGGGCTATAAAAATTCGAGACAAAACGATATATAACATAAAACATGATTTATAACATTTACAGCACTAAAATAAATATTAAAACAGCGGCAACAATCCACCTATTCGAGGAGAAAAAAAAACGAGACAAAACGACCGTAGAAAAAAACTGATCTATATAATATAAATGTGAATATATAAAAAAAAAAAAAATTAGAGAAAAAAAAACAGAAACCATACGATGGTAAGAAACAATCCTTATAATAAATTTTGGTTCCTTCGTCGTGAGGAGGTTATTATCGTTAAACAAAATAGGAGGGTTTTTCCGTTTCGTTTTTCACATAGTAGGTAGTAGTAAAATTACTGGTAAAAATTTCAAATATGGTTGGAAAAGAGAAAATAAACGTACAGAAACAACAGCGAGTAATTTAAACTGTTTTTGCGAAGGAAGAAGACGAATACTTAGGCAGCGATGAAAATAAACGTCTGTCGAGCCGGCGAGAACGCGCCCAGCGCGCACACGTTGCACATTCCGCGATCACTTGCCTAAGCCGAATTCCTTGGCGTCGTCTGCGCGAGCATCTCCGTACTCCCAGATCAACAAACGTTTCTTTTGCGCTTCGTTCTGCGCCTCCACGTATTCGTTGATCAACGAGTGTAGCTTCTTCTCGCGACGTTTTTGCGCGTAGAACAGACCTTTCGCGATGCACGTTTTAATGCAATCTTCGTTCGTTTCCGGATCCGTGATCGACACGTAAGGGAAACTCTGTTCGTAGTATTCGATGTTTATACGCAAATTACGATCGGCTAGTTCGCGTACGAGCTCTTGTACGACGTCCTCTCTGTAATGCTCCTACAGAAAAAAAAGCACAAAGAAAGCGGATTAATTATGGGAGAAATAATGGTCGAAATTCGGCTCGTAAGTTTGAGTTTTTAGTACGTTGAAAATGTGTGTAATTTTTTCGTATCGATATCAACATTCTTACAGCGATAAGATGTTTCACTTTTAATCTAGAGGCTAGTAGTTCTCGATTATTAACTGGTGAGTGAGTAAGTAAGTAAGTAAGTAAGTAAGTAACGAAAAGAAAACGGAAAAATTTTGATTTTATTTATTCAAAACGGCGCGGCGAAGGGAATATTTTTCACACCTTGAAGGGAGGGAATAATAGTTAATTCTGACCAGAGGAAAATATACTCACCGGAGGTAACTGTACGCAGGCTAATGCATACTCGTGAGCGAATGGCTTAGGTCCGACGCACGATTCAGGCAACGGAGCTAAATCCTCGAATAAGACATACTCGCGGTTACCGTAATCGACGTAATTAACGAAAGCTTTCCCGCTGGACATGAATGTCCTTTCAACTTTGCCTCTGTACCATTGGTTATCCGTATATTTTGCAGCGTATAATTTTCCTGCAAAAAATTCAGAAAGGTAATTCGTAAAGAGGTCATCACTGAGTGATTATGATCTGAATATTCGTACCTTTCTGCGGAGGCTTGTCTTTACTACAGCTCGCTGGTGGGTTCGAGGTCATCTCTTGACGCAGTTTATCGCCGATTTCAGTGTACGCTTTCTTTTCATCGACGTGATGAACGTACACGTGTAAATCGGGTGCGACAACGGTCACAACGATATCTTTATAGTTGAAGGTGCGTTCTGGGACGTCATCTTCGTTAGTGTCTTTTTTAGCATCTTCTTCGTAGTTTTGCCAAATCTGTAGATATCGAAAATCGATCGTTTAATCGCTCAGAAAAATCGTGTATTTTTTTTCATAACGAGACTACTCACGTTTA
Organism: Paracoccus marginatus; assembly: GCA_900065295.1. NCBI lineage: Eukaryota > Metazoa > Arthropoda > Insecta > Hemiptera > Pseudococcidae > Paracoccus > Paracoccus marginatus. Next base: position 2,761 of record FIZT01048893.1, read on the forward strand.
GCTTACTGTTCTTCGCTACCTTCTCAGCTTGAATGAAATTTCTATCCGAGCAGGTAGGATGTACAGAGGCTAAGCCTTCTTCAACCAACGCCAATGCCAAGTTCAAGTTACCAATAAACAGCGAACCGATCATGTTGCCGAATTTATCCAACGATTCGATACGGATTTCAACCTGCGAAAGACGAACCAAATTAATACACCGTTCTTTTTTTCACTCAACACAGTAACTGTCTCACTGAGTTACCTTTCTTTGTAGAATTTTCTCTTTCGTGAAATTCAACGCTTCGTCACCGAATGGGTCGGCTTGTAAAGTTCTTCCGGTTTTGTTACCAGGCAAACTACCAGCTCTGGGACATGATATACCTGAAGACAACCATCACAGGTGAATTTCTGTTTCATTTACGAAAAATAGAATCTCTTCCATTGAGAAACTTACCAGAAAGTAAGAAGGTAATCATGAACGAATCTTTCGGAATAAAGAGTCTCATCTTGGAGCCACTCATGACGTATTCGACGATCGCGTCGATCCTCGAGGCTTTTTGTAACAACGGGAACAAGCCAGTAGCTCGATTCTGATGCATCAAGAAAACGCAAACAACAAGACGTTAGGAAGGATATTATGAATTCAAATGAGACGAGTTTCGATTTTCAAAAGGTCTACTTACACCGACGCAGTCGCTAACTTTATGTTTGGGCGGTTCACCTTTACTATGTAATCCTACGTGACTTTCCTTTGCTTTTTCTTCAGCGTCGATCAAAGCGTCAAATTGGGACGAACGGTTTTTCTCGTCATTGTCTCGCCTATTACCGGCGATCACAGCGGCTAGACCGTTTAGTACGAGCTGTTCGGCGATGTTGCTGTTGGTACAAATTAACAAATCATCATTTTCAGAAAATTCGCATTTCAAAATGATTACCGGCTAAGTATGAAATACTTACACTCCGCCTACGATAACAGTACATAATAATTTTTCCGGAAGCGTTCTGCCTGATTCGTCGTCTTTCGCCGGTTGTTCAAAATCGACTGTGACATTGACTTTTTTACCGATCAATCTGGTCCGTAAGAATTCCCTGGCTTCGTATAACCAAGGTACGTCGAATAAAGTACGCACTTGACGAGTCTTTTCTTCACCGGCTTCTCGCCTGAGGCAAAAAAAAGAGGCAAATATTCAATTTTTTCATCACTTAAAAAGTGATATTCAGGAAATTTGAACTCACCTAGCTTCCCTCGGTGGTTTAATACTGGCTAAGAAGATTTTCTTCGTTTCACCGGAATTCAGCTTTACCATCATGGCATCACCTCCGATGATTTCGGTCACGGTTCCTTGGAATTCTTTCTTCTGAAACGCGATAAAGGAATGAAAAATCGTATCGAGTGTTTTCAATCGAACTCTGGTCACGCGAGAAATACCTTCGATCCCGCGACTATCGGTTTATTTTTCCAGATACGTAATTTTTTTTCTTTCGCCAATTTCTCGGCGTTTCTCAATTTCGAACGCTCTTCGATAGTCTTCGGCAACGTGCTGTCGTCACAACAAGCGAATCCTTCTTGCAGCAAAAGCTCAGCGATATTTCCTTTCTGTAAATAGAATTACATTTAAAACTACGTTTTCACGAAAGGGTTTTTCGATTTACGAAAAATACACCTACCGGGTGTAAAACTGATCCGACTACGTAGCTTCTCAAAGCTTTCTCTACTACAATGCGAACATTTTCCTGTTGAAGAAGTCGACACTCGACAAAGAACTTCGCTTCTTCTCTGCAGTTATCGTCCGAGTCGTTAAACTGTAACCAGATTTCGATGTAGAAAAAAATTACGCATACGCCCGCTTACGTATCGACTTATGTTTAAACAGATGTTACTACAGGAAAACGACAAATAAACCAAAATATACGACGAAACTGACGGTGTACTTACGCTCAAGCCGGATAAAGCGAAAGGAATGCTGTTGAAATTAGGCAAAGTTATAACGTCCAGGATCATAAAGGTGCCGTGTTCGTTGCGCACTTGTTCCACGACAGCTTGCAAAGGTTTATTACCGTTTTCGCTGAGGAATTTCGAGAAGTCGCTCACGTGCTTTACGTTTCGTATATGCTGCAAAACATACACGATATCGGTAACTGCTAAAATGAGTAATGGGAAAAGTAAAAATCCAACTCACTTTTTCGGCGCTATCTTTACCCCATTGACCTTTCTTATCCGCCTTTGCTTTCTCTTCCAATTCGAACAGTTTTTTGACATCTTCGGGAGTCTTGGGGTTGTTACTTTTGCTGTCAACTTTGGCCAAACCGTTGGCCACAAGTTCACGGGCGATGTCGCTGTTTTCGTCGTCTTTAGGGAAGTAGACTTTTCCCATTTGGGGCTTGTTATCTTCGTTGTTTTTATTCGGAATCGGGACGAATTTAACCTCTTGGCCAACAAGCTTCTTGCGAAGGAATTCACGAGCCTCCCAAGCGTAGGGTTCATCTTTACTTTCACTATGAAATTATAAAATAGGTTTACCAAAAGTGCAAATGACTTGGCGGTGTAAACGTGTCGCCCAGTAGTATTACCGATCCTTGGTTTTACGTCCCAATTTCGGAGCCTTGACACGACTTAGTCGGACGGTGATCTCGTTGGGAGATCTGTCCTTAGGCTTATCCCGGATCACGATGGTGTCTCCAGAAACGACCTGAAAGCGATCACACAATAGACGCGCGTTAACAATATGGAATAGACGAAAATTAGGAAAATATCGTTAGAATTAAGACAGAAAGATCTAAAGAACATGCATTAGCGACAGAAATTAACATGAACGATTTAATCAATCATTTACTGACCTGTTTCACGATCCCGATTAACGGTTTAGAAGACATGGCTACAGACGAAGTCACACTTAAGGGGGGTATATTTGCAAGCACTACGTAATGTTTATGAGTTGTACTTCGACATTACAACTTGCAAAACGACAATGAACGTAGATTTTACACGAATAATCGACCTTAGGCGAGCAAGAAAGGAAAATATTTTTCAACTTGTAAGTTGATAACAAATTTTTCCACTGATAATATTAATAGGGAGAAGTTACCATTTTTCGTTACAAACTAAAAAGCAACTAAAGAGAATAACAAACAAGTGCAAAATAGAATAACGTGCCACAAATTTAAAATAAGTTAAAAGGAAAAAACTTGGAACTTTGTTCAGCTTACAACTTGGAACAATTTCAGAAGAAACACGTTACAAAAGTTACTTGCCATGCAATGCGTGAACGTTTCAAATCTCCCATCATCAATTCACAACCAGGTAATTTTTCAATAAATACTTGAAAATTTGAAAAAAGATGCGTGGAGCGCTAGATGCAGAGCTATAAAGCTCTTCAAGAAAAAAGTTCATAACAATGAATAAACGCCATAAAACTAAAAATTGATGAATTTAACATCAAATTTATTCAAGTGGTCATTTTTTAAACTCAATAACTTGCACAAAAAAGTTCATAAAAATGAAATAAATGAAATAAATTTTTTTCCAATCATTTTGAAATTCATCATTTTCAAAATTTCAGCTTTTGGCATTCTGCAAAGTTGATGACACAGCATTTTGACAGGTGTTCATTTTGCGCAGCGTTTTGAAATTCGATGATAAATCGTTTGTTTGTAAAACAAAAATTTAATTTATTCAGTTTTCTGATTTTGTCGTCATTAGTAATACGTGTTTTCTCTTTGAAAAATCGTAGATAAAATGTATTCAATTTATGACAAGAATGCAGCTGTCAAACTTGTATCGCCTGGTAAAATCAAACCATTAGAAAGTTCGCATTAAAACCATGGAAAACCCTAATCAGTCTTCGTATTTCTCCAGGAACGAGTTAATAGGTTGGAATTTTTATTGCGTATTTAACTTGAATAATCAATTTGTAAAAAATCTTTTGTCAATTTAGTTTATTTTTAGAAGCATACACACGGTTGAACATTCGTTTCTAATCCAACCCTAAATTTTGTATGTTCATTTGTAGATCGTAATGTAGCCGTTGATCACGACGAACCGTACCCCAGTTTATCAGATTATCACGATTATGAACCTAATTTAGAATTCGATGATACCGAATTGCAAACGTCGGTCGCTATAGCAGATGCAGCAAAAAGTAAGCAGAATTTCAACCCCCCTGGCGCGTCAGCCAATTTTTCTTCTCCAATCCCTCATCCATTGTCCTATGCTCGAGTATGACAAAAATTCAATATTCAAGGTCTGTTCGGTGTTTATTATTGTTTAGGATTTCCCTAATCAAATAATTAACACTGACATTGAATAGGATCGGTTTATTGATTTCACTATTTCTCAATTGTGTAACGGTACAGCGCTCGTTCAGGTTCATTTAACCAACCAAACGCTTGACTGATTTTTACGTCGTTGATGATTTTCATTTTCATCTGCTCTGTTTTTCGCAGTCGAAGAAGAAAAAACATGCGACATCGTTGGCGGATTCGACTACCTGGAGTCTCCCGTATCAGACGGCACCATCGAAGAAAACTTCGAAGAAGAATTGGTCAACGCTCCTGTTAGCTCGTACAATAGTATTTATTCGTTTAGGGATAACGACGACGACGAAGAAGATTTCAGCGACGTATCGCAGTACGGTATTGTAGAAGTTGTAGGCGACGATGCGTACGGAAGAAAAATTATCACAGTTACCGCGTGTAAATTACCAAATAGCAGTCAACTAGACCATCACAGATTGCTAAGGTATTATACGCGATTGCAACATGTTTTTAATTGTCGTTTAAAATGGATTATATGCTACAAAGGCTTCTTCTCGTCTTGTACTGTAGTTTGCTTACAGCCAAGATTATCGCTTTTGTAGGTTTTCTTTTGATTGATACGTTTCGTAAAGTTTGAATTTCGCATTTTTTTTTCGTCGATGATTCTTTATCTGATGCGAAGTAATCGAATGAGTCATTGCTGTCATTGTTATCTATTAACTGGTTCCGCGTCGAAAAATTCTTCGTGAATTGCGTACGCGTAATTCACTCGTGAATAAGTTGGAATTATTTATTTTTTTTTTAGGTACTTGACGCACACTTTGGATACGTTCGTAGAACAGGATTACAGTTTGATTTATTTTCATTACGGATTAAATAGTAAAAATAAACCATCGTTGGCATGGCTGTGGCAAGCATATCGTGCATTCGACAGAAAGTACAAAAAAAATCTCAAAGCTTTGTATTTGGTGCATCCGACGAATTTTATAAAATTCATATGGACATTTTTCAGAGCTGCGATAAGGTTTGTTTTACAATTCTTTCTCTCTCTTTCCGTTAGACTGCAAAGGTTTAGTGCAATATTTAATTATTTTCTTTATTACAGCGTAAAATTCGGTCGCAAAATCATGTACGTCAACTACTTACACGAGTTAGCTCAGTACCTGAATTTAGATCAATTGAATATCGCCCAACCAATCTGGGAGTGAGTGCCAAACATCTCTATGGTTATAAGGAAATTTCAGCTCTTCTATTAACTCATCTTTTTCGTACAGGCATGATCGCAAATTAACCGCGAAAATCAAAACCTCGAAAGCAGTCAGTACCAGCGCAGCGTCAGCTTCTGAGGTGCCTGCGACTCTCGATAATACCACTCAACTCTTGCCAACTCGACAGTTTGGCGTATCGTTGCAATTCATCAAAGAGAACAATGACATGGATATTATCCCACCGATTGTTCGACAATGCGTTGAATTTCTTAGTCAACCCGATGGTACTTGGATCGCTTCTATTAATTTATTCGTACCGATCGATTATCTGGTAATTGATTTTCTTCTCGTTTAGCTTTGGAAACTGAAGGAATATTCCGTAGATCGGCCAACGTGTCTCATGTACGAGAAGCTCAAATCAAATGTAACCGAGGCGAAGAGGTCGACTTCAAGGAAGACGTTCATTTGGCTGCTGTTCTTTTGAAAACATTCCTCAGAGAATTAGAAGAGCCTTTGTTAACGTTCGAACTCTACGACGAGATCATGCAATTTCAAAGTAAAATACTCGATATTTTACCAAAAAAAAAAAACCAGCTGAAATTTCCAAATTATTAAACATGATTTTTTCCTCACTTATAGGTATACCAAAAGACGAACGACCTCGTCACGTTAAAATCTTGATATTGGAAAAATTACCCGAAGATAATTACCAGTTATTGAAATACCTAGTTTGCTTTCTATCAAAGGTACGTTTACACGAACGTGAACCGAAACACGATACAGTTGTGTCGAAGAAACCTCGGTTCGCTGGGTGACACGATCCGCTATTTTTTAATTCCAGGTAATGGATCGTAGCGATTTGAATAAAATGACGTCTTCCAACCTGTCGGTGGTATTTGGACCGAATTTGATATGGAGCCCGAATAATCAACTTTCGCTGTCGTCTATCGGCCCCATCAACATGTTCGTCGACTTTATGCTCACAAATTACGACCAGATATTCATCATCTAACGCGTCGAAAATGTCAAAATTAACTGATCAAACTCCACAGTAAAAATTATCCTTATTTTAACGTTATAACAAATTATAGTCTTAATGTTTCAAATTTTCTAATATTAAGCGTTTAACGGCGGTTATTTAACGTATAGCGTTAAATTTAACTAGTCTTTATTTTTAGAGTTCCTTTCTCATTTCATTCATTCCCCCCTCCCCTCTCTTTATCTCTCTGTATTATGGTAAATATTAATTTTCTCTTTTTTTTTGTACTACATCATAGTCATAAGTTCACCAAAAAATATGAATTTTTATTTTTTTATTTGTATTGTTTAATTTGTGATATGTTTGTCTGTATCTGTGTCCAATTTACATCCTCGAGCGAGTCTCGGCCCGAAGTATTCGCAATATTTTTACGAAAAAATGTACCTATTACGTGTATCCGTTTTATAATAGGATTTTTCTCGAGTTAGTTCAACCCTTATCTGAAGAAAGAAAAAAAAAATCGTAATTAGTAACCGCGTTATTATTTTTCTAATTTCATAACTAATACATTTTGTAGTTTATTTATACTTTATTATCGTTATTCCAAAGAAATGTTACGAGTAATACGAGTAATTAAATGTAACTAGTGTATCGTTTTTATAGCATGGAAACCCAATATGCGCTGTTTTCACTGTAAATAAATGTTTTGGTGTCGTTTAACTCCAATCAACTTTATATAAAAGCTGATCGTCTTGTTGCCATTATCGAAGGCGAAGCACTTGTATTGATATTTCCGACTCAATATAATTGCACTTTTCACGTTCATTTCCCCTGGTGGCAAAAATATAGGTAGCTTTTGGCGTTTTTTTTCTCTTTTCTTTTCTTTACAACCGAAACTTATAATAAATTTCACTGCGGTCTTGTGGGAATAGCCGCCGGTAGCAAACGTGGTTCCGTTATTAAAAGAAAAAATAAATTGTAATTTTTCAAATCACTTCTGAATACGTTTTAAAAACTTTCGCAACTTTTTCTGTTTTTTTCCCTCGAGCACAAATGAGGCAAAAAAATGAACAGATTTTTTGGAGAACTTTTTAAGTGGATGATACGTACGTACGCGAAGGTGGGCATACAATACGAGTATAATTGCGTAAAAGCTCTTTGTATTCGTGCACGTGTTAACGAGTACCACTTTTAAATATGTTACTAGTAATTTAACGTTTGTACCAATCGAGTTTGGAAAATATTTCTCGACTATACAAATAACCACGTATACGATTGTACTAGAGTACTTACAGATATGTTGTGTATTATTACGGAGTAAACTATATATGTGGTGAAATATTCGAACATTATACAACCACGCCTTTATAGTATAAAGCCGCACGTATGTACGTGTGTGTATATGGAGCAATAATATAATATAAATTACACGCAGCATTCGCGTTAAAACAAGCCAACATTTTCGGTTCATGGGCGATGAAGAAATATCAACGAAATTTATATCTCCGGCGCTTTTTACCAGAGGCTATATAAAATGTGTGTGTATTTTAGAAGCCAACTAAAAACCTATTAAATGGGAGTATTTTTTTGCTCAATTTTACTCACCGCGCTAAAAAACATTCGAAGCTTGTGCTAACGCACATCTTTATAATAATGTATTTTTCCATGTGAACAACTGGTGCTTAAATTTCCTCCTCGTGTTTTTTGCTCTATGCTATATGTTATTAAAAAAAAACAAAAAACAACAGTTTCCACGCAGATGCCACTGTGGTATCTAACGAGGTAATGTTGTTATCGAGTAAATCCTTGCTGACAGCGACGAGTCTGCTACATTAACATGAATATTGGCTTAGACATGTTGAAATATCAATTTCATATGATATGTTTTTTTTTTCTTCTTTCGTCGTTTATATTTTTATACGTGGGTAATGGTATTGATTTTTATGAACGTGAGTTCGTAGACTGATAAGTATCGTATCTAGCGTGTCTGTAGGGTGTCGGTGAAATAATGGATTATGTGTAGAACAAGGCAAAATTTGGCATTGTCTGAAGGAAAAATATTATCTCGAAGAAAAAAAAAAGTTTTAAACAATTAAAAGTTCATGTTAAGTTGCATTTTTCGTTAAATATTTAAGAAAAATCAATTTCTAGCACAAATTATTGAAAACTGAAGATTTTTTTTTTACCATACACATTATCTAGTGTACAAAAATTTGAAAAAATTGTTATTTGAAAATTTTAGAATTGATTTCAGGTAAATACGCCATTTTACAGGAACGTCAAAATTTAGGTACGTACGTCAAATTTTAGGTACACTAGGGTAGACAAGTAAAAAACTGGAAAAGTTGGCTTTGACTATAAATTAAAAAATTATCTCCAAAATAAAAAATGAAGTCTAGGTGAAAATCGATACTCAACTGAATTTTTGTAATAAATCCAACGAATCAATCAATTTCTACTGAAAATTAAAAAAAAAAAAGTGAAAAATGGATTTTTGAGTGGAGAAATTAAAAATTGATTTTCCCCAAAAATTGAAAAAATTAGGTTTTAATAAAATTAATATTTTCTGGAAGAAAAAAATTGAAAACATGCTAATTCCTGGCAAAAATTTTTTTAAAATGATTTTTTGTATGAATTAAAAAAATTAAAGGGTAGGTACCACCGGTTAGGATAGGTGAACCAACTATCAGACATTATGAAGGACTCCAAAAAAAAATTTTAGGGCGCATTTTCCACCTCCCACTACTCCACCCCCTCTTCCCTACAACCCCCAAAATATCGTTTTTTCGTTGAAAAATCCTATTTTGGTACCTGATACACCACAAGTTTTGAAATTTATATGGTGAATATGGGAAGTGGTAACAAACATTTGAGAATTTTTTCAGATTTTTTTTACACTGCGTTCTAGCCAAAAACCTACTTAGAAACTTTAAAATCGCTATAATTTCAAAATTAGAAGACATACATTTTTTTTTTGGGTACAAATATGGGCCTATCTGGGGGCAATGTATGGTAATTTTTTTAGATTTTTATGCACCCTTTTGCCAAAATCTCAAGTTATGACGGGGTACGAAGGGGGAATATTGGTCAAAAATAAAATTCTGATGCCAAATTCTGATTCTACGGTTCAAATTACCCCCATCTAGACACTTTTCGCGATGATTTTGGCAAAACTTGAAAAATTCAATTTCCTCCCACATTTTCAGGAAAAAAATGGTTTACAAATCAAATTTTTCAAGTTTTTTAAAAATTATCGTGAAAACTGTCTATATATAGAAGTAATTTGATCCTTAGAAATCGAATCTGGCATTGGAATTTCCATTTGACCAATATTCACCCTCCTACTCCGTGGAAACTCAAAATTCTCCAGGTAAAAATTCAATTTTTGGAATTTTACGCAAAGTGATCACAAAAAAAGTGTTTATGGGGGTAAATTGACTCGCTGAACACGATTTCGTGATCAGTTTTTTTCCTCGATGATGTTTACTACCAAAAAACGTGGATTGAAACTTTGAATCGTCGGTTTCAGGTA
>FIZT01048894.1:0-10539 GCA_900065295.1 Paracoccus marginatus
GGGGGTCTGAAACTTTGGTCATGCATGTTTCTTGGTAGTACCCTTCTACCACCTAAATACCAGCCCCGGATCCTTCCGGGGCAAATTCACCATGTTTGTCAACCTATGCCCTTTGACGCAAAGATGACTGTAATTTTTCCAGAAAAAATTAAAAAATTCAATGATTTTCCGTTAATAGAAATTTTTAGAAATTTTTGAAAATTGACAATTGAGGTATGGATCTAATTTACGATGAATTGCAAAATCAGGCTATTTTCTTTTTTAATTATAAAATTGACAAAAAATATTTTTAAAATACGAGTAGTTGAAAATTTCAAATGACCGCAGTTTAGGAATAATTCGAAAAAATTAATGTTTCAGAGTTCAATAAAAAAAATTCAAAAAATGGAAAAGAAATCTTCTGTTGAGAATTAAAAATTGGCAAAAAATCACTTGTTCAAAAAAATTTCACAAATTTTGAGGCACTTATACCAAATAGTACACGAGTTTTCTAATCATCAAAGTCTGAGTATTTTGTGAAGAATGAAAAATTGCCTTCGAAAAATACAGCAATTTTTTTTCTTTTTTAAATCGAGTTGAATAATTTTTCAAATTTTAAAAAAATCCAAAAAATGAAAAAGTCTACTGTTGAAAAAATTTAAAAAAATTGGCAAAAAATTGCTCATTTAAAAAAATCGAAAAATTTTGGGAGTTGAATCCTTTGAAAAAAAAAAATGATAATTTATAATAATTCACGAGTTTGCTAATTATTTTTGAAAAATCAAAATCTGAGAATTTTGTGAAGAATGAAAAATCGCCTTTAAAAAATTCAGCAATTTGAAAAAAAAATTGAGTTGGATAATTTTTCAAATTTTTGGAAAGGTAATCGATGATTGTCTGAAAAAAAAAAAAAAATAGTAATAAAATTCGACAATTTTTAAAGACCAAAAATTTGGTGATTTTCAAAAAATTTTCGATGAAAAATCAACCATCTCGCCGAGAAAAAAATTTTCAATTTTCAATTTATTCTCCAAGCCATGCAAAATTTCACATTTTTTTTCCAATCAGTCTAAAAAAATCGATTTTTTAAAATTCCAGATTTCTCTTGGTTCTTGCTAAATCCTCCGCACGATTCTACGAACTGCCTAAACTACTCGTTCCCTCTTCCCCTTTCCCTTCCTCCATACACCAGAGGTGATCGTTGCAAATTGTTTCACTCGTGCGGTCGCCCCGCCGAAACAGAGACATTCATTCGTTCGTAAAAAAGAAACAGATGTCTCAGAACACTCTATAGTTAGGTACGTGAAATTGGTATTCGCGACTGTATAATCATCTCCCTCCGCACCCTGCACCTTCACCTAGCCGACGTATGTACATTTCTACACGTCGTTTTTGGCGGTAAAACCGTGCGAATCTCCTCACCACCTGTGTCGGTACATCCGATCAGTCCATTGATGAGAAATACAAATACTCGTTTCTCGAACCACGAGTTGAATTTCGTATCGTGCTGATGCGTAATATCGTGTATAAACACGCCTCGAGGCTCTGGATAAATTCTGCTGTGTGTGACTCTAGGACGGCTAGGCGAGCAAGTTCAAAGTATCTACACATAAAGAGAGGCGCGTTTCACATGGCGAGAGATAATTACTCGTGCCGTCGCCGCGTCGACATACCTATCATCTCTCGCCGATCGTAGGTTAACTCGGTTTCAATTCAATCGCAGAGCGGCTCAGGTAAATCCCGTCGTAATGTTCGCGGAATCGGGTCACAGGAGTTATTTTGGCGATTCGCGAATGCCTAGCCAAGGTAAATCATACAAGTCGAGCGACCGTAGTGTGCGGCGGCGGTGGAGCGTCTGTACGTTGCTACGGATACGTCAGCGTCATTTTTTTTTTCGCCACATTGTGTTATAACGAGTAATAGATGTATTAAGCTAATGAGAGACTATATGGATGGCATCAGGTATTCGAACAACCTGAAGAACCGGACGCGTGCTTTGCAAGGTGAATCATCGGTACAAGAATACGCCAGATACAGTATGCACGCGATGAATTCTACTATAAAATACTCAGTGTACTACTAGACTGGTTCGAAAATACCCATTCCAAAAGAAAAACCCCTCAACGGATACGGAGAAGTGGTGAAATTCGCGATGAAAATTACGCCTAGTTGGTTTACGAGCTTTCGGAAGGTTCGAATTTCAATATTTTCAAGCACGTCTAGTTCTCTGACCAATGAATATTGCGCAATAAATATTCGAAAGTACGCGAATAATTGCGGTTATGACGTAGGTATCTGAGTCGCACACCAGCTGTACCGGAATAAAAATAAAACCTAAAGGTGAACGTAAAATGGTACTCTAGCTCGGGTCAGTGTTACCTTTTATCAAAGACTGAAAGTTTCACTCATAGATGGACTGTTTCCTCTTGTATGTACTTTAGCATCTCGCGATTAGTTTAAGAAACCTTACAACTTTCGTACGTCTTCGAGCTCTGCCCCGCTCACTTTGCCCATTTTTCAACCGACCCGAGTCGTTTTTTTTTTAATATATACTCGAGACGTCGCAGCGTCTATTTTAAAATACTTCGAAGGGGAGATCGAGCTCGATTGGGTATGCGGAAACGTCGCTTTTCAAATTGACGATTAAAATTGCACACTTGGCTTCCGTGTTGCTGTGAATTACACACACACCGAAGCGAGCTGAAAATTTTTTATCACCGGATGGAGTATTCCGTTTGATAAGACGATTATAAAAATGCATTCTCGAGTACCTCGTGACGTCTCCTCTTTCGTAAATTATCTACCGAGGCTGTTATTGTACCTTAATCGTGCATTTGCACCGGTGACGCGACGTCTTATGGGTCGACCTGCTCTCGTATTGTTGTATTCACCACAATAATGAACTCGCATCAGGTCGTCAGGCTTTCATACACTTCATATTACGCGGTTGAACTGCAACTGCACGACACGTCGACTGAATACGGTGGTTGCTTTTTTGCCTCTCTACCTGCCAATGTGTCGATATCTCTTCACAGTGAGACTTGTTTCCTGTTCAAGGTTCGTACAGTGTGAGTCGATTTGCGATTTGTGTTACCAGAAGCGAGTCTGCCACTCGTACGGGTTGAATTCTGCGTAAATTTGTACATATTCGCTAGACGGTGCCTTCATTAGTGTAGTCTAAGGTGATCGGTTCTGTAGAGGATATTTGCTAATTATACATATAGATGAGCCATTAGTCGAGGTGAGCTTGAAATATGTCCATTGACGTGGTCAGTTCGCGAATTATTCGTCCATATCCGAGCTTCCGAGGTTTGTTTAGCGAGGTTCTGTGAACAAATTCAGTGCCATAGGGAGAAGGGTTAAGATCTACGTAAGAGATTTCGAATGGTAACGCATTTGGATTCGAATAAAGTTTGTATTTTTTTTGGCGAGTTGGTCGATTCGATTGTATTCTTGGCAATCCCCCCCCCCCCAATTATGCGTTTTGTTTGATTTTTTCCTCGTTTATTTTTTTCTGGTCGGGTTGGGTGGGTGTTTATTTTCTCAAGTGAATTAACTGTATACTTTTTCGAGGAAAAGATAATTTCGGTTGTTTACCCTTTTTTGATCAGATGAATTGTTGTTGAGTGGTGTGTTTATTTATTTGGGTAATTTGCAATGAGGGATAAATGATTCAAAAGTAGGACTTTTTACGCATTTGTAAAAAAAATACGGTAATGTTTTTCCGTTGGTTGTGTATGAAGGAAAATCGTTGTGAAAAAATTGGAAAGAAATAGATCAAAGACTTCGAAATTCAACTCAAAAAATCGACGGTTTTTATAATTAAAATTTTTATAAAAATTTGATGTTGCAATTTTGAAAAATTTGAATTTTGAATTTTTTTTTAAATTTGAGTTTGGCAATTTTTTTGAAAAATTTGAATTTTGATTTTTTTTAAATTTGAAAAAAAATTTAGAAAAATTCAAGTTGGGAAATTTTGTGAGAAATTTGAATTTTTTGAAAAATTTGAATTTGGAAATTTTTTTGAAAAATTTGAATTTAGAAATTTTTTTTGAAAAATTCGAGTTTGGATTTTTTTTGAAAAATTTGAGCGTGGAAATTTGTTTTAAAATTTTGAATTCTGAAATTTTTTTATAAATTTGTATATTAAAATTTTTTTGAAAAATTTGTATATTAAAATTTTTTTGAAAAATTTGAATTTTGAAAAAATTTTTGAATTTTTTTTTGCGAAAAATTTCACTTTGAAAATAATGAATTTTTTATAATTTTGTTTTCCTTCAATTTTCTCGTGATTGTTGATTGATAACTCTCCTCCCCCCCCAATTCCAAAAAACAATGGTTGAATCGTTTTGTTCGAAAAATTGCCCAACTCCAAAATTAAGTAAATTTTTGTATTTATCGAAGTAAAATTTGGAAAAATCTATGTGTATTGTGTATGTGTGGTATTGACGTTGAATGGATTTCCCATTTATTTCATGATTGACCAATTTTTTCATGAATCAGGCATCTACTTATTTATTTTTTGAAAAATTTTCATAGATATTCACACTAATAGTTAACAGGTACATCCCTCCCTCTCTCCTTTCTTCCCTCCCTTCTTCGAAATTGAATACAATTCTAACTGCTTCGTGAATTTCCTCAATATTCTAATTGTTTTTTGGTTTAGTTGATTCATACGCAGAGGAAATTGCCGACAAACATCTCATTATTTTAGCTTTTCCATTTAGCAAATATTTGTTAACTTTTACCTCAACCTACGAAAATATTTTCACGCAAGGGTGAATTATAATAATAGCAAAGGTTCAAATGTCCATTTTGTTTTTATTAGACTCGCGAAGTGGAAAATAAAAAAGGAAAACATCTTTACAAAGCACATGTAGTCTAATAATTCGAAGAAGTTCAAGGTCTGTGGGGGAAAAAATATTTCTTCGTCGTAATAATGGTGAAACGAGCGCGTATAATTTAAAAGAAATAAAATTGCGAACCAAAAAAGAAAAACCATCGCAATATTCTAATCGTTTGACAAAAAAAATTGGCCACTCGTCGTATTACGAAAAGAAGGAAAAAATAGATCGAATTGCGAAAAATATGAGAGTATAAAATCAAATGAAAACCGCTCCTTGACGTAGAACGTTAATAAAAATGAATTTTCTTTTTATATAAGCGTTTGTATACATTTTTCTTTTATTCGTTACGATACTAATATACCTTGAACGAAAAGGAAAAAGGTTCTTTATCGATCGTATGACTTACGTAAATAAGGAGAAAATTTTTCGTCATCCAAATTACCGTATAGGTATCTACGTTTTATAGTATACCCGAGAAGGAAGGGAAAAAACTACGACGAGCGTTAATTGGAAATTCGCGCGAGAAAAAAATCCCAAGGTTGGGTTATAGCACCGGTGTTCTTAAATTTTCAAACAAATCGACCGACTTGGAGTGATTTTTTTCTAGAAAAAAAAATGACTACCTCTCATCGTCAGTCTCGTCAGATGGCAGGAAGTCGTATATTATTCATAAAATGTGGAAATTCGATTGATGTAGCTCGACTCCTACGGCGATTAAAAAGCTCGAGCTCGGGTGTTTTTCTCATTCATTAGTAGATTAGTAGCCTGGGTGGCGAGCAAGATCGAGTGGGAGGAATTAGGTATTGTTTTTTTCCCTCTTCTCGAACCTAATACGAAGATGTAATTACGTGTACATGGACTTCGGTCGCGGCCAAGAGTTGTCATTATGCAATAAAATACGTTTAACGTGATCTCATTTTTAGAGCATACAACTCTCTGGGTACTCGCGAGCGAGACGACGGAAATCTGTGCGAGGTTTCAACCACTCTCGGATGAATCGTAGAAGAGAATTATCATCACCCGGATAAAACGTGATGTTTACCGTTTCGTTTGTTAAACACTATCTCGTGATAACGCCCACAAAAACATTGATAATGGTACTTTGCCAGACAATTTGTACCGTCGAATTGGTGCTAAAGCTTTGTAGAGACTTTCTACGTTCACGTGAACGAAGAAAAAATAAAAGCCCCAATTTGCCAAAAAAAAATTCGATCATTTATCTCTTTTCTGGCAGGTCGAAAGCGGAGGTGTTTCGGTGGAATGATGAATGATGAGATGTGTCAAATTTTCCCCATTTTTAAGGCTCGAAAAAACCTTGAAATTTTCCTTTTTCTTCGAATGGACGATTTTTCTTCAGTTACAGACGTCCTTGATTATACGCAAATGAATAGTGCATTTTTGATATCGCATACGTAAATACTCGTATCCTCCTACGTACCTGTAACTGATACGATATACCTACGTATGAAAAACCTAAGAAATATGCTAAGTTATAAGCGAATTTATTGGCTAAACAGTTTTTCTTCTTTTACGTGTATGTATATCGAAATGGCGAGTCGTGTTTGGAAACTAAAGAGTGAAGGGGTACATAAAGGTAGATTGAATTATCGACTTGCGATGTACCTAGGGTATTCGATTACGCAACGAGCAGAATATTTTATTGATGTAGTTGCCGAATCGGTCTTTCAAAGTGGTATAACAATAAATCAGCTAAAGTCCTTGTTAAAGGTAATATCGATTCGAGAGTATTTACCGTAATTAAATTGTACGCCGATAAAAAGCATCCTTTATTTCGTTATAATAATTATGTAAATTTACTAAACGCAGCGGTTGCTATACACGGTAGGGAAGTCACGTCACGTATGTATACAAATAGCTCAAAATTTTTTATAAACGTGCATTTTTCGATTTATTTTTAAAAAGAGTGGAAATTTATTGAAATATTTAAACGGTTGAATGCCTTTGTCCTTCATACGTTCATCGATTCGGTATAGACGAACGAGGAGCGCATATTGTTTTAAAAAATTCATCGAGATAAGAAAATACCGAGTATAGGTATACTGGCTGAAAAAGTACTCGTATGTGCAATTTCGATAAGCTCTTTCCGATGATTAAGCTTTAAAATATATGGAAAATATTACGAGAATAATCGCCGGCGCGCCGGAATTTTCTCATAATGAATGCGAACTTGGGTATTATCTTGATGGTATGCGAAGCTTCGGTTACTGCGCAGTTAGCGTACCCATATAAGAGTGTAATAACATGTCAGAACATACGTACGTGTTCGGTTCACGTGTATGGTTTCTAATGTGTAATTCTACTCCTAAATTGTTGGACGGTGGGATGGTTCGTCGATGATGTGGTGTTATTCGGATGATTTTTTTCTCTGTGCGGGAACTGGTTGTAACTGGTTGCTTATGTCGAATTGACGTGATTTTGGGGAAATTCATCAAAGTTAGATTGAATTAGGAAGAAATTGAAGAAATAAAATTCTGAAGTGAAATTTGATTGGATTTCGTTGGATTTTGAACCGGTTTTGGTAAATTTTGATGTCATGAAACCGGTTTATTTTACGATTATTTCAAAATTATATTCTATCGATTGCTTTATGCAATTGTATATATGCGAATTTTTCTCGAAAATGATTAATTAGAGAAGTCTGAACATAGTGTGAACCGGTTCCAACCGGTTTCTATGTAATATTTCAACTGGTTCAGATTGATTATAAAAATCAATTAGCCAGTTTCATTTTTTTTTTACAAAAATTTGATTCCAATTTTAGCTCAAAATTCAGTAACATTCGCAGGGAAACCGGTTTCCCTTGAAAAATCATGTTCATAAAACCCGTTTCCGTGGTATTTTCTGCCACTAAACTTGATTTTCAAAAGAAATTCCAAAATTTTTCACTCGATCTGTTGTGATGTGTTGACCTTAACTGGTTGTTATCGGTTTTAACGAATTTTAAAACCGGTTCGGATGAGTATTCACGATTATTATTGATAAATAGATCGTTTTATTCGCTTCAAAACTGATATTTAAGTCATAATGTGTAGTGCTTCGATTATGAAAAATTTCGTCGCTATAAATTTCAAGTTGTGCACAACTTATTGCTTCAAACCGGTTTTAGAATCTTTCAACACTGGTTTATGGGCTATTGAATTCTAGAGTGGCGATCAAGGAAGCATTTTGACGATTTGGTGATACCATTTGTGGTTTTTCGTTGTCAGGGTAGGTGGTTGGAACCATTTTGAACTGGTTCCAACCGGTTTAACATTTTTGAAATATTGCTCAAAGGCATTCATTTTGCATTTTCTTCATCTAATTTCATAAAAATATGTTACTTTTGAATAATTGGTTCATAATAAAATCGTTACCAGTTCGAGAAACCGGTTTAATCTCTTTTGATGAATTGCTTCATCGTTCTTCGTTTGTGAAAAATTTCAAACTCATGTATTATTTGTTACCTATTTTCGGATATAGAAAAATTTCTCTGAAAAACCCTACTCGAGAACCGGTTTAATTTTCTCAACTCGCCCTTGAACAAACCAGTTTGACGTTTCTTTCGATTTTTTTCGGTTCATCGACCTTTTTCCCGTTCATCCTCGAATCTCGTAAAAATTCTATCCATCTCGTCTGTTTCTTTTTCTTTTTTTCCCCTGGAAATAACCTTCTTTACGGCGACGTTTCGTGCTCGGCAAAGGGGACGTAGCAAACGACGTACATATATCCGGCTTCCCATCACCCTTGTCATTCGCCTCGCGTGTCAACATTGCAATATTTATACGTAGCTTCCTATAGCTACGTTAAAGGCACCGAAACTCGGACAATTTCTCCCACCAACGTTACAAAATGTAAATTCATCGTAAAAATAATAATTCCGTATTGAAGTTCAAGGTGAGTCAAGGTCGGTAAATAGATTTCCACCGTGTTGGTAACGCCTTCGAGAAATGGTGAAAAGTGTCTCGATTCTAACGTACCTACACCTTTCGTGCCCTTTGAACGTTAAAAAACGTTGCTTAAAATGTTCCCGCTCAAGTTACGTACGATTTATACTATAAAATAGTCTTCGCCGACTCGTCGACCAAGCCGGTGCTACGTATTTTTTTTCTTCGTTATAACTCGTTCGCGTGTTTTTTGTTTTAATGAATGATACGTTCGAGCTTAAATGCCATGATGCTAAGGTACTTGTAGAATACTCGCGAAGTTGTAGTAATTTAGCGTTAAACGAGCTTTTGGTGAAAATGACTTAATTTAATTTTCGTGTTTTTTTTCTTTTTGTTTTAGGTAAGTGTCAGATTTTTTTTGATTGCTGTTTGATGCGATTCAATTACTCGTATCTTCACGTATATACATTTACGATGTGGTTGTATTTCGGGTATGTACATTTTATTATTTGCACTTTCGTACGAGAAATTACTTCTGAAATTTCGTTTCGTATTAATCTAAAATAGAATGACGAGCACGTATCGTTCTCATGAGGTTAGTAATATCGAGAACGAATTTTTGCCTCCGGTTACCATGTGGTCATCGCTGTCGAGGAACGTGACCAGAATTTCGTTTAGCTGTAAATTTCGCACGTCTTCAAAGCGAGAAATTTCCTATTCGAGAATTTCTGCCTAGCAAAACGCGAAGGCATATAACGGAAATCTCGCGGTGGTTTGGTTCGCGAACAGTATAGACGCTGCTGGTGGGAGGAGCTCGAATGACAATTGAAATCAAAGCGGTGGTGATTGAACAACCACCGAGGCGATTCAATCGATCACAATTATCGTTAATTTGGCAATCAATTAAGACTCGCCGAATGGCATACGGTTCAGAGTGACCGCGACCTTCTAATAAAAAACTTCGTCCGGTTTAATGTGGTCGTTGTTATTCGAGATATCAATTTTTTTGCATGTCGCCTTTCAATTTTTCTTAATCGTTTAGAACAGCGCACTTCTGGCGATGCACTTGCGTCAACGGTGACTGATTTGCATATTCGAGTGGCCGGATGGGGTGGTGGAAATGATACTTGGCACCGCGAGTAATTTTTTTTCTCGTCGAGATGGCGAATGTCGAGAGATTCGTCTTGGTGGTTTTTTAATTAAACTTGGTTTCGCACTATTGAAGTTATTTTGATTTTCAAAAATCAAACAATTTTTTTTTTTAAATAAAAAATTATAAAAAAAAATTGAAAAACGAAAATGAGTGCTTCCCAAAAATTTTAATATTGAAATTTTTTTTTTGAAAAATCAGAAAATCCAGGCATTTCTTCGAAACCAAAATTTTAAAATTCAATTTTTTTTATGATTCCGTAGTTTTTTTTTTCAATTTTTTCAAATTCTTCAGAAACCTAAAAAGGCTTTAAAATCCTGAAAAAATAATCATCAGAAGTTTGAGAGAATAAAAGGGAACTATGTGGGGGTGATTCATAAAAAATTTAAAATCATTTCAAAAATCAAAAACTTCAGGGCATGTGTTGAATTATTTTTTTTGAATATTTTTTTTTGACTTTGTAAAAAATGAACAGTTTGCCAAATTTTCAAAAAATAGAATTTTTCAATTTTTTTATTTCTTTTTCTATACAGTATGACTCAAAAGTCTTGTCCACTTCTCATATCTCGGGACAGAAAAGAGATAGAAGGATGGTTGAAACGACATTGTCTTTCTAGCGATGAGTACATCGAAGATCGATGATCAAATTTTCGATCGTTCATACAGGGTGTCCGCAGCA
>FIZT01048898.1:0-11154 GCA_900065295.1 Paracoccus marginatus
CGTAATCGGTGCTGTTGTCTAATCCGGGATTCGGGCGTCCACAAGCTGTGCTAGGCGTTTGTCAGCACCATCTTGGCTCATGTACCTAGGAGCACTATGTGCCTTTACTAGGCCCCGTCTCACTACTAGCTAGCCTGGCTGCGTTCGGATACTTGACGGGACAGCCCCGCTATTCGCGGCTGGCTGACACGTCTTCACAGATAGTACCTTCTTTGAGAATTCTGCGAATGGCCGGCCCCCTTGACCCAAAAGGTCTGGTAGTGGACACGGCCATGACTGCGGATCAAGCTTCCTCCTCAGTTCGTTTCTTGCCAAAATCCGGGATGGGTTCTGGCAATCCCATAGGACGTGATGAACATCTTCTACAAGATTTCTTGCAGATGTCATCACTCCTTTTCTTCTTTCTGAGGAGGTAGGACTCGAGGTCGCCGTGCCCAGTTAGCAACTGGGTCACGTAGGTGTTGACGACCAGTCCATTCTCGAGCCTTGTCCGCAAGTCCGGGATGAACTGCCTTGTAATGTGATCAGCTGGTACTTCGTTCCATTGATCACTCCACTTCTGGATGACAGCATCTTTCTTCTTCTTCTTCAGCTTCGCTTTTCTCGTCTTCGATCTTACAAGGCAGGCTCCCCTCTCATATTCTCTTCTCCACTCCAATTTCAAGTCCAGAGGCAAGTTTCCTGTGACTACGTGAGGCGTGACATGGGAGGTGTCGTTGTACGCTCCCGCTACAGTCGTCGGGGCTTTCCTCTGGCTCGTCCACAGCTTATCCCTGTCACGTTTTACTACCTTTGGTGGCCAAGTTGCCGCGGCGTATGTTACCATAGGCAAGTATACCTTGTTCGTCTAAACTTTAAGAAAAATCGGTCGAGAACTCTCGAAAATGAAATCTTACAAGCGTAGATGCCTCCATCATAAAATCAGGTCTTCCCATGTTTCCCATTTCTAACACGATTACTTTAATTAGACCGGTCGTTAAAAGCTCATCTAAGACGAAAACGACGTATCAGAAAAAAGTGACGTTTGTAACATGTGCTACGACTTAAAACGGGCAAATTTGATACGATGTTCATTGTTTTCATATACTCGTTCCAGGAAAAGAAATGATATCCCTTGAGAATGTCCGACAAAAACTTTCCACTCTCGGCAGAGAAATGGAAAACTAATGGAATTCAATAACTTGGAGTTTCGGTTTCACGATTAAGGAAGCGAAGCTATTCCGAGTCGTACTTGAAATGTAATTTTTCATTTACAGACTCGATTTATGAAATTATTGATTTTTTGTTCGCTCTGATGTGAGAAAACTAGACAGCCATGTAGCATCAAAGACATGTGGTGTCTGTAAAGACCTACAGGAATATGCCGAGTAGGTACTTAGGCATGTAGGAAAATTAGAAATGCTCGAGGTTGTGCCTATTTTTTTTTATTCATGTAATGATTTTCTTTATGCGAAAACGATGAAACTGACTGAAACGACGTCAACTGCACTTCTGTATAGGAATTTTTTTTTTTGCCATATTTAGGGCGCCAAAATGTACACAAAGGTTTCCTTTGGCGAGCGACGGTAAATTGAATAGGAAGTTTACGACGAAACGACGGCGGCGTGGCGCGGCGGTTGTATACCAGTAGATCCATCTTTTTTGTCGTCGAAAAGACCGAAACGGAGCGGAGGCGAAAAGCTTTACAGCGTTTACCAAATTTAACAGGCGTCTTATTAAATTAAACTTTTCGCTGATTTCTTGCAAGTGTGATGCGATTCGAAACACTTCACGTTTTCATTTCGCAAAAATGTTTTTCACTTCCTTAGCCTCCTGTTTTGCTGGCAGAGTGAAACTGAGCGCCACCGCCGTATCGTGCCTTCAAAGATGTTGGAAAACTGACAGAATTTCTTGTTGAATTTTAACCTTAGTCGAATAATAATTTTCTTTCTGTATTAATTAAACTTTTACATTACGCGAGTCCGTACCGCGGCAGCGTCGCCGTCGGCACCACTACTTTACGTTCGTTATGGCAGAAATACTTACTTACCATCCGAATTAGAATGACGCTGTCATCGGCAAACCGACGAGAAAAAAGTGTTTTAGTTGGAAAACGATGCGTGGTGCGATGATTGGAACGTTCGTGTCGGTTATGACAGCTTTTTACTCGAGAGTGTATAAATGAGGGTGGTTTTTTCCTCATCTACCGCCGAGTTTTTATCGATTCGATGGTCAATTTTTTTTTCAAGTGGTGTATTTACGACGATATCCTTGATTTTGAATAGGTACACTTTTTTTTGGTAAGTACCTACATTCGAATACAATTTTTTTTGGTGTATTCAAAATACACTTTTTAAAAATGATTTATGAATTCCAAAAAAAAGTGTATTCGAATACCTACACCAAAAATTTAGTGCATTTGAATACACTTTTTGTGGAATTCAATAAATCAAAAAAAGTGTGTTTGAATAAACCAAAAAAAAAAGTATTCGAATACACTTTTTTCAGAATTCAAAAAATCATTTTTATAAAGTGTATTCGAATACACCAAAAGAAAAGTGTACCTATTCGAATAAGTACACTAAAAAAAATGTATTCGAATACACCGGAAAAATTTGTATTCGAATACACAAAAAAAGTGTGTTCGATACACCAAAAAAAAAATGTATTCAAATACACCAAAAATTCAGTATATTTGAATACACTTTTTTTGGAATTCAATGGATCATTTTAAAAAAATGTATTCCAATACACCAAAAAAAAATGTACCTATTTGAATACACCTTTTTTGGAATTTAATAAATAATTTTAAAAAAGTGTATTCGAATACTTACACCTGAAAAAAAAGGGTATTTGAATACACTGAAAAAAGTGTATTCGAATACGCTAAAAATTCAGTGTATTTGAATACACTTTTTGTGGAATTCAATAAATCATTTTTAAAAAGTGTATTCAAATACACCGAAAGAAAAGTGTGCTCGAATACACCAAAAAAAGTGTATTCGAATACACTAAAAATTCAGTGTATTTGAATACACATTTTTTGGAATTTAATAAAACATTTTTAAAAAGTGTATTCGAATACACAAAAAAAAGTGTATTCGATACACCAAAAAAATGTATTCAAATACACCAAAAATCCAGTGTATTTGAATACACTTTTTTTGGAATTCAATAAATCGTTTTAAAAAAGTGTATTCGAATACACCAAAAAAAAGTGTATTTGAATAAACTTTTTTTGGAATTCAATAAATAATTTTTAAAAAGTGTCTTCGAATACACCTTAAAAAAGGGTATTTGAATACATTGAAAAATTGTATTCGAATACACTAAAAATTCAGTGTATTTGAATACACTTTTTTCGGAATTCAATACATCATTTTTAAAAAGTGTATCCGAATACTTACACCAAAAGAAAGGTGTGCTCGAATTTCTCAATTTTTCCCGCATTCTCAAATTTAAAAAAAAAAAAAAATTCAGACAAATGTGGGAGCCATTCTTCTTCAACCTGATTTTTGAAGTTGAATTACAAATTATGAGCATTCAATTGGAGCCCTTCATTTCGGCTTATCACCGTTTTGCAGTTTATTAAATCCACTTCTGCTTGTATGTAAACGTCGCGTCGTGTCGTTCGTAATGAAACGTCTTTAATGAATATTTCATCCTCGAAGTCGATCACTGAATAAATATCGAATTTTACATGCCAGTTTAGCTCGATAGTTTAGTTTGTAAAACCGCGTGAAAGTTGTGCTGAAGAAGGCCGCTCTCGCTTTTATCATT
The DNA here is from genome assembly GCA_900065295.1 of Paracoccus marginatus. Taxonomy (NCBI): domain Eukaryota; kingdom Metazoa; phylum Arthropoda; class Insecta; order Hemiptera; family Pseudococcidae; genus Paracoccus; species Paracoccus marginatus. The sequence goes on from FIZT01048898.1 coordinate 3,760, forward strand.
GAATAGTTTGTTTTTCATGCGTATAATTCAAGGCTGAAGATTAGAAGTAAGTACGTTGCGGCCAAAAAGTCTGCAAACAGGATTAATGCGATATGCTGTATAGGTAATTTCGGTATAACTTTAGGTAGACTATGCCACTTCGATAATGTACCTACCTTTATAAAATCGTCGAGGATAGCTGATGGAACTAAAATGGGCGAATTTTAATTGGGCCAGACCCACCTCCGCATTTCGGTATACGCGTAGGTATTGCGAAGTTTAAGCGTGACTTTTGTTTCAACGTCGGCTAAGAAATTCTCGTAATGAGACGTCTTGCCGTGGTAGGTACGTATTACCTAAAGTAAACTGGCGGGAAAAAAAAGTATAAGAAAAACTACCTAAAAAGCAAGGCCAAGTTTTAGCAGGAAAAAAAAAGCGCCAGAAAATAAACTAAGCCGAAAAAAATAAGAAAATAGAGCGAGAAGAGGAAGAAAAAAGTTTAAACATTTAGATGAAAAAGCTAAATGAACCATGGAGTAGGCCGTGTAGCTGTACCTTTGCTATTCGCATTCGCACAATAACAAATACAAATAACGATACACATACTCGCTTTCTTATTTTTCTATCTTTTTCTTCTTCTTCTTCTCGAAGACGAAATCGCTCTCAAGAGCCATCAGTCAATCTTGATGACTATCTATTGACATCCTGGTACTTCACTTTTTCACTGTTGTACGCGAGATATGCGACCCCCGTTATCTCGCTTTTTTTCTCTCGTACCTTTTCAGCCAGCTCTGCTTTTTATTTTGATTCGTTTTCTGGGCGCTCTTTTCTTCGCGAGCTGGCGACTTGCGGGAGCACGACGCGACGATGTTGCGGTAGGTAGTTTTATTTTTTATTTTTCAATCATGTATCCGTTATGGGGGAGGTTTTACGTCTATATTTTGCTACAGACTGTATGCGTATACTAGACGAATATATCTATATCTATACGTAATACGTATACGTGCTGTATGGAAAAGATTGATGAAAAATATAAATTTACCGAGATCGTTTTTTCAAAGTTTTACATTGGTTTTGATTTACCGCGAATATCGTTTCTTTTACGTGAGCTTACATTACGCGAGTCATCTGTTATGATAATTTGACTATTTTACTCGACGATGACGTGAAGCAGATATTTCGCGAAACATATTATGCATAATATATAGATAACTATATAGATTTGAGTTTCCGCCATGAAAAAAGCACCTAAGAGTATTTTATTGATGGTAATGCGGACTGATGAATTTTTTTCCACAAGGATAGAGGTTTATGTTTATTCCCCGAGGTTTTGAAATAGCACCCATTCCAAAATGTACACATAAGGCACTTCGAAAATTAATTTTCAGCTACTTAGCCCATCCCCTACTCTCTCAATTAGAATCAGTGAAAATCACTCGAAAAAAAACAGAATTGCAGGATAGGTAAATTAGTGAAAAAACGCCGAAGTTTTAGTGTATTTTCGCTAATTTTTAGGCGAATATCACTGATTTTTCAGATATGTTTGCAACATTTACTGAAAAATCAGTGAAACTCTCGCTGAAAAACAGTGAGAATCCACCACAATTTCAGTGATTTTTTTCACTAATTTTTTTGGCGAATTTTACTGTTTTTTCACGTACCTATTTTTGCAAAAATTTGCAGAAAAAAATAAGTGAAATTGAAATTCGCTGAAAAACAGTGAAAAAAATAGTGAAAATCTACCAAAATTTTAATGATTTTTTCAAAAAATTTGGATGCATTTTTACTGTTTTTCAGCAAATTTGAATTTCACTTATTTTTTCTGCAAATTTTTGCAAAAATACGTGAAAAAACAGTGAAATTTGCCAACAAAAAAATCAGTGAAAATTTACCAAAATTAGTGAAAAAATCACGGAAATTGTGGTAGATTCTCACTGTTTTTCAGCGAGAATTCCGCTGATTTTTTAGATATTAGATATTGTTACAACATACACTGAAAAATCAGTGAAATTCTCGCTGAAAGACAGTGAGAATCCACCACAATTTCAGTGATTTTTTTCACTAATTTCGGTAAATTTTCATTGATTTTTCTAGGAAAATTTCACTGTTTTTTCTCGTATTTCTGCAAAACCGAAATTAATGAAAAAAATCACTGAAATTGTGGTGGATTCTCACTGTCTTTCAGCGAGAATTTCACTGATTTTTCAGTGTGTGTTGTAACAATATCTAAAAAAATCAGTAAAATTCTCGCTGAAAAACAGTGAGAATCTACAAAAGTTTCAGTGATTTTTTCCACAAATTTGGGTGCATTTTTACTGTTTTTCAGCGAATTTGAATTTCACTTATTTTTTCTGCAAATTATTGCAAAAATACGTGAAAAACAGTGAAATTTGCCAAAAAAAAATTAGTGAAAATTTACCAAAATTAGTGAAAAATCACTGTAATTATGGTGGATTCTCACTGTTTTTCAGCGAAAATTTCACTGATTTTTCAGTGTATGTTGTAACAATATCTAAAAAATCAATTAAATTCTCGCTGAAAAACAGGGAGAATCTACCACAATTTCAGTGATTTTTTCACTAATTTTGGTAAATTTTCACTGATTTTTCACATATTTTTGCAAAAATTTGCAGAAAAAATAAGTGAGAAATTTAAATTCGCTGAAAAACAGTAAAAATGCACTCAAATTTGTGGAAAAAATCGCTGAAATTTTAGTAGATTTTCACTGTTTTTTTTTTTTTACTGCTTTTCAGCGAATTTCAATTTCACTTATTTTTTCTGCAAATTTTTGCAAGAATACGTGAAAAACAGTGAAATTTTCCAAGAAAAATCAGTGAAAATTTACCAAAATTAGTAAAAAAAATCACTGAAATTGTGGTGGATTTTCACCGTTATTCATCGAGAATTTCACTGATTTTTTAGTAAATGTTGCAAACATATCTGAAAAATCAGAGATATTTGCCTAAAAATTAGTGAAAATACGCCAAAATTTCAGTGTTTTTTCACTAATTCACCTATCTTGCAATTCTGTTTTTTTTCCAGCGGTTTTCACTGATTCCAGTTGAGAGAGTATAGGGTTATTCCATCATTCTGTCTCAGTTTGGTTCCCCCTCCAAGCAACCCCTCACCAGGTAGATGATTAAAAGAATTGAATTGGTTACATTTTTAAAATCTAGTTCAGACTTTATCGTGAAAGAGGTGCTTCGAAAATTGATTTTCGGCAATATTACGCTTGTCCCCTTTTCCGTTTGGCCTTTCTTCAAACCATCTCGTTTGTTAAATTTATTCTTTGACTGGTGACAATTTTCTTTTAGATGACAATTTGCGAAGGCATTTCTTGTGTGTATGTTGATTTAAGACCTTTTACAAAAACCTAGAAAAATTCTCTCGAGGGATTCAATTTTTTATGCAAAATTGAAAGTCTTCAGAAAAAACTTTTTCCCTATAAAATCTTATCTACATCAAAGCCTGGCCAGGTGTACTTTTTATAATGTTCCAAAATCATTTTTTTCTTTTTAAACCAGCTACACATAATTATCTACTTGGGATTTATTTTGATCAATTTTCAAAAAAAAAGAAAAAAACATTTTCAATTTCTCATCTGAGCCTATTTATTTTATGCATGGCTTCCATTTCTTTTTTCTTTTTTTTTAATTCATCGACAAAATTTCAAGACAGTTCGTTTTTTACGTATTTTAGGGCCACTTTTTGTTCAACTTGTTCTTTTACGCACCGAGATCTGACAACGCGTTTTCGATGTATACATAGCCCAAAGACGAAGGAAAATAGAAACCGAAATAGGTCACATAATTTGAAATTTATAAAAAGAAATCAAAAGCGAAAACAAGGCGAAAAATTGTACGGCAGAGATGCGAAAATAAATGAGAGAAAGAAAACAGAAACACATTCGTTTTCAAAATTGGTCCAACTCTCGAAGTTTAACGACGATGAAAACTGCTGTAGGTAATTGCAAAATGTTCCATTTAAAACTAAGAAATTGCGCAGAAGCCAACGTTACACATACAATATACCTACTTCTGAGCAGAGCTGAAAATTTTCATGACCAATTGCGGTAATTATAATAGATATTACCCTCGTATCTACCTTTCTTGGAATTTTCCCCTCCAGAATGAATTTGTAAATTAAGACGAACATTCTCGGTCGACCTTGACAGTAGGTAAAAGTTTTAATTATCATCAGTCAAATACACGTGTAAGTATGTCAAAAAGTACGTAGGTGTGATCATCTTGAGATGAAAAAATTGAGAAATAAAACGACGATAAAATATTGTAAGTACGTATTTCGTGAATGGCGAACCGAAAACCAATCCAATATAGTACTTAAATAAAAGCCTAAAATTTTCAACTTACGTATGTGATATTTTTTCTGCTTCCAATACGAAATGCATCGACGTGTATAAAAAGAACTCAACTTTTTGGTACGAAAAATATTACCGACGATAAAAAATACCATTCTTCGGTGCCTATTGTCATTCGGGTGTAGGTATATTTGTAGTGCACTGATGTAATGGTCCGACTCACGTATGCTTTTTTCCCCATTCAACTGTCGACACATTTTCAACCATAATAATTGTCCTTTTTCGACCTCTCACACGACTCACGACTCACACGATCTATTACTTATTGAATTTTCTGTCCTGGTATTGTTCTTGTATCGTACGAGAGTCACGCTAAATCCTACGTCTGTAGGTGTTATGTTTTCGTATCGCATCGTGGTCAAGGTTTGATTTTAAATTAGGTATTAGGCTTTGTAATATAAAAATTGACCAACAAACCGTAGGTACTCGTAGTGTAGGTAATTTTTCATCAAACCGAGCTCTTATTATCTCTACGTACCTATATTAAAATCGAAAACTCGAAAACCTATTCAAATGGTCTGTAAACTTTATCGCCGAGTATTAATTAGGTTTCTTAAACGAAGTACGTGTTCTCGAAGAAGCATTTAAACACTTGGGGATGCGGATAGCTTCTATTATTCAGATCTGAATTACGCGTTTGAAGGCGCCCAAATGGTAATGTTGACTTACAAAAGCGACGAAAGGTAACGTTACAGGGCGCGCGGCATTTATTTTTGTCATAACTACGACTACAGCGCGTTGATTTTATCCTAAAGAGAGTAATAATTGCTTTCAGATGTACAAAACCCCCTATATCTACCCTGCCTTGTAAGATAAGACTAGGCGCGTTACCGAATTATCAAAATTGAAATGGGTTATTGATTCGGCCCCATAGGGCTACCTTTAGGTATACACAGTCCGTACAAATATACAAAGAGTGTAGATTAACGTAATTTTTGTATCAAGCGGGTACAGCGAAGAATCTAGAGATAAGAAATTTTGGCAAAGTATTAATGTAGGTTCATTACGAGACAAGCCGATACGAATGTTCCTTTCGCGAAAATAATAATCGATGAAAATGTACGTAGTATTTGATATCATTTATAAGTTTATTGGCGAAACTTTTCTCCAGAAATATATATTGTAATTTTTTTTATGAAAACTTGTCTTCATAAATTTGTTGACATTTTTTCTTCAGAGTAAGTACCTAAATTAGAAATGTTTTTTTGATTTTTTCATCTTTTAAAAATTATTACGTAATTTATTCTGGGGGGAAAAAAAAACTGAAAATATTTTCAAAAAATAGTTTAAAAATTTTTTGCAATTTGTCTTCATTTAAACAAGATTACCTCCTAAAGAGACTTTCCTCAAGTATACTCTACTCAAATTAATCGACTAGGTATCTCGATATCATCCATTCTCATATATGTACAATCGTCTACGTACCTATGTATTTTTCCTTCACTCAGCGCTACTGATACAACTCGAAACAAAATTGTACGTACATGCATATTGCATATACTTACCTAATCAATTGAAAAACAAATCATTACGCACTAAACGAAGCAAGAATAAATTTGATAATATATTTCTTTTGTACACTCCATGCGGAATAATGGCGTATACGATGATGTACGATGTAAAAAGTAAATAAAACGTGCATCGTTCGCTGTCGCAGAGTGCCTCATATGCCCCTCAGCACACTTCACTATTTTATAATATCTATACTTACTACCCACCTAGGCACCTACATACTTACATACACATGGCAAAAACGCAAATTTGTAGTTTATTTTAATTCAACAATGAGTCACAAACCCTTATAACAATTTGGATTTTAAGCACATTAATTTTAAAACTCGATCAGCGTTCTGTGCCAGCGACAACCTAACTGCAGATATCGAGCTTGGAACTTAGAAGACGTTGCAACTGACCGTACGTTGTCATAATAATAATTCGTCTACCCGGACGAACAGCATCGAACATAATAGAAATAATAAGTAAGTGTAATTTTCTCGTGCAATTTTTTTCACTTCAAAATGAATAGCATTTTGATGAGGTTTACTCGGCGCTAATGGTATCCCCATTCAAAAACCGTTTTCGAGAAAATTCAAAGAGAAATACTTAATTCGACTGTTTGGAGTTGATTCGAGTGGTGAGAAGAATCTTTATTTTTGTTTATAATTGCAATTATTCGTCGATTAAAAAGTTATGTAATAAGTTTTTCACCGATCAAGTATAGAATTATTTACGCTCGAGTCGACGAAAGTTTCGAAATTAAACGATTGATAATGTAACATCTTCGATAAACTTTCCGAAGAGACGAATATGATAAAAGTTTCGCGCGATTCTGTGCCGATGTGTTGGTGTGTTGGTCTGCCTCGAATACTCGTGCGAGTTCAAACATTATTTCAACCCTGGAATAGTGCTCTCTTTTGCGGTTACTGATGAGTTGAGAATGTTCCCAAAAATTTACCAGTTCCCTGCGACTCCAAGGGATTGAGCCATGACTTCGTACAGTAGAGTGTTACATAAAATGAATAAAATCGACTTACCTACCTCTCCCTCTCACCCCTCTCACCCCCCCCTCCCCGGGATAAACTTATACTCATGCAGGATTTTAATACGTGTAATATTCGTATACCTACCTATGTGTGAAATGTGGCACAATTTTACATGTAGGTACGAATTTTTGACCTGTGAATTCCGTACATTTTCATTTTTTGTATGTACACTTTTGTATCTACATGTATGATTTTTCAACATGCACATTATGTACATTTTTAATTTTTGTATGATTCTCATTCTCGCATGTACGATTTTTGAGCATGTGCATTTTGTACATTTTCATTTTTTGTACACTTTGGTACATGCACAAATTTTCAACATTTTCTTTTTTTACACTTTCAATTTTTGGTACACTTTTTTGGTTCGTGTATCAATTTTCAAAGAGCATAGCCCATTGAGTATGGTGAATCGGCCCTGAGAATGGATTTGAAATTTTCTGGTGGAAATTGGTCCTTATGGTTCAAAAACCCCGTGATAAGATTTTTAGCTCC
>FIZT01048907.1:0-13548 GCA_900065295.1 Paracoccus marginatus
AGCACCAATACTTTGGCAGATATTGACCAAAAACCAAATTTAGGGGGCAAGGGTCCACAATTGGGGGAACTTCCGGGGGCCGGACAGGACCGGACACCTCAGATTCGTGTTCAGGGCATCGGAATTGACCATTAGAGCGAAAAATCGGTTGGCCGCCAAGTCTTTCCCTATTGACCCCTTTTTCCGCTAATTCTACTGGACTATTTTGAAAAAATCAAAAAAAAAAAAGTAAATCTACTTACCAAAACTTCAAAATGTTTTCAAATAAGTTCTTTTTTGAACAATTTCGTTCACAATGCCTAGTTTAGACTGAGGATTAAATTCAAAAAAATTGTTGAATCTTTCAAAATTACCAAATGTTCAAATATCTTACGTCACAAATCCCAAAATTTAATGAAAACTATACAATCCATAGAAATTATTACCTACTTGAAAATTTATGAGCATCGTAAACTCTGTTATGGAACTTTTGAAAGTAGTAAGTTGATCATGAAATTACGGAGACAGGAGGCTGTCGCGAAAAAATTGAAACACGAACCAAAGTAAGGTATCTTTGGGAACCCCTTGAAGTGTGATTACCCCGAAGTACCCCGAAGATAGGAATTTTCAACCACGCTTTCATTATAATACTACCTATACTTCAAATGTTACGTTTCTACGTTTGCGGTGCTGGAAAATACATACGTGTGTAGCTTATTAATACATTTCAACTTTCGAAATTAACATTCTTCTAATTCTGTGTGTGGTTGTGTGTTTTTTTTTTCTGCATTATAGTCGCGGAAACAGGACAAAGCGACGAGCACGAATTGAATCAAAATAACGTTTGTAAAACGTCCCAACGAGAAAATCGTCCGATCGTCGAGTACACCACTCACAACACGAGCGTAACGCAAATAAACGCCGGTACGGTAACGTGTTCGACAACGCAATCAAAATGTGCTTCATTACCAGCCGGCGTCTCTCTAAGTCCGGCGCCGTCTTTCAAGCTGCTAACCAGAAGTAAATCGAACGCGGCGACAACCACACAGCTATTGACCGCCAGCAGTAACGATGGAACGGGCGACGAATCCGTCACATCGGCCGAGAAAGGGGGCGAGTTTTCGCATAAAAAAGAGGAAAACGCGTCTTTCTTCAGTCGCCTGTTGCTACGTCGTAGCAGTAAAAAGAAAAAGAACGTTGCCGACGAGTTGGACGCTAATCAAAAGGTGGACGTTGATATGGAATGGGAAAGTACTTCTTCGGAGAGCGTGTCTTACAGCGGACCGAAAGAAGACAGCGGACCGATACCTTACGCTAATGGTATAAGTAACGCTATGAAACACCATCCGCTCTTTCGTCAACGTATCGAGCCGTTGAATTTACCAGATACTATAGAATCGATGCCACCGGCGAATAGAATACATACGTCGACGGTTCCAATTAATATGGATGAGTCGTCGATGGTGAAATCGAGCTCGGTCAAAAAATCGCATAGCTTTAGAAATAACGAAAAGTTACCGTATAGTTGTTACGAAGATACGCCTAGCTTACCCGTCAATATCGGTCTGGTCGAAGAAGAAACCGTTACCGAACGGTTCAGCAAACAGTATCGTAAAACGCGTACTTCGGACGGATCGTACAAATCTTTATCGCCAGCTCCTTCGACTCCGGAATCAGGCCGAGAACTGGATTCGCCGGTTGAAACGCCCGAATACGAATCGCCAGTCGGATTTCGTTTGGATGTTAAATGGAAACCTAGCTCGACGCCAGTCAAGACGCCGGATTACGGTAATATTTCGGTCGTGAACGGTAACAAAGTCAATATCAATATCGAAGATGGTACCAAAGTGGAAAAAAATACCGGCGATATCAAAGCGCCGGTACCAACTCCTCGGACGAGTTTACTAATCAAACCATCCGATCATTCGGATACCGCTTCTTTGTCCAGTTCTAAAGACGATTTCGAAAACTACGTCAACGTTACTGTAACCGAATCGAGCGGTCAAAGATCTATCGTGTCGATCAGCAGCGTTGAAACGAACAGCGAACCCCACAGTCCCTCGGGTGATTCTGTTTTCGAACCGGTCGAATTCAACGAAACGGTCAATAATGAAATCACACCGTCAAATGATTCCGCATTCGAGTCTGATAAAGAACTAGATAAGAAATACGATCTCGAAGATCGCGCCAGTACCGAATCGGCTACGGAAAAGTCACCCAATACCCAATGTCCAGTTCAACTTTCACCTAAATCAAAATCGAAAAGAGATCAGCCTCCTGCTATTGCAGAAAAACCTATCATAGTGACCGATTTCGTAAACGGAATCGTCAAAGTTAACGATACTACTGTCGTGTTGCGTAAAAAGGTCAAAGACGTGTCGCAGTCCAAAGAAGACGAACCAGAATTAATGAAGGTATTTGCTAGACGTTCGTTGAAGTTGAAAGAACCCGACGGCTTGGAAGAAATGGTCGAATTCGTTACAAAATCTAGAGATAGTAGCGATAAAGAGAACGAAGACTCTAATTCGTCGTCCGAAGAACAACGTCCCAAGAAAAACGATATCAAACTAGAACCTTCTAAAACAGCTTTTAATAAATTCCAAAGAAGCGTTAGTCAGGATGTACAGATGACTAAAAACGTCGCCGTGCTTACGTCCAATAACGAAAAAAGACAACGGTGTAGGTCGATTCCCAATGAAATGGATGCTTCGCCGCCGAAATCGCCACCTCCCATTATACCAACTAACGTGGACGAAATCGTCGTCGAAAAAACCGAAATTAAAAACGAAACGCCTTACAAACGTATTCAACAGCGCCGAGAAGAATGGGAAAAGAGAGCCCAACAAGCGAGAGGATCTAAATGAAAAGTAGGCTACGAATTAACACGCTTTCTCGATAAAGATACGAGTATTTTGAAAATCCGATTTTTATACGATTTTTATTCAACTTGTGTTTCATTTTCAGAGTTTAGAATCGAAATACGCGAATTCTGTTTATATGTTAGCCTTCTTCCTTTCCTGCATTTCTTTATCACTTTTATTTCCTGTTTAGCTTCCAATTTAATTTGATATTTTTTCCATTTTCGTTGTTAGACGCTCATTGTCGTTTTTCATTTTAGAAAAAAAATTGATTACAACTATAATTATTTTAGAATTCAGACCCCTAACTGTTGTTTTTTTTAAAAATTGCTTGACAATCGCATTAGATTTATGTATAACGTAAAATAATGCATCGGGCTGTGATTTTTATTTAAATTACGAACTTCAGTTTTCGAAACACATTGCAAGACGTGTGTGGTTTAAACTTGCCAATTTTTTAGCAGTTTTTCATCTCACGCTGAATCGCACAAAGTATACATTATGAAAAGCTACAATTTAAGGCAAGAATATTCCAAGATACTACACATGATTTGCATTTATTTGGTTTCTTTGCCTATAGCGTTTGCAGTTTGCACAATGTAATTACTTTGAAAAACACGCTCTACTGCTATTACTTATTCTCAATTAAAATGCTTTCAATTTCTTCTAGACTCTGTTTTTATTTTAGACACATTTCTCCTTTTTTTTTCAAAGTTATTGTAATTTTTTTTCTCTCTCTCTCTCTCTCTCTCTCTCTCTCTCTTTCTCTCTATGTACAGATTGTATTTACGATTTATTATTTTCTTTCGTTATTTACTTACTAAATTAAAAAGAGTAACACTGTTTAGTGTAGAAGTACCTTTAAGTGTACCAGTACCTACCTGTTTTTTGCATGGGTTTAAAAATTTTTCTATCTTGGGTACTCCATAGTAATGATACGGTTGTGAATAATGAATATAACACGTTGTACTTATACGATAGCGGTATTTATTTAAATTTTTTTAACAGCATTTACTTATTCCATCTTATCGATTATTCATCCGGTATACATACGTGCATATTACACTAACGATGTTGTAGTTATTTATCGGGTCTGTTTTGTTCAAAAACTTGTATACGTTCACCGTAGCTATTAAGTAATTTTTTGTCGGGTCGGCTGTGTCGAAATTGGTAAATGATGTTTTTTTTTACCGCTATTGAAAAGGATATGAGAAGGGTATTTTACGTATTGTGCCTTAAGCGATGTGATTCTCGAGAAGAATGTAAATTAAATGAGTTTTAATATTGTTATTTTTTCGAATACTGTGTATAATAATTATGAGAAATGTACGTTATACGATAAATATTTTCTCTTTGTTATAAGTTTTGTGAGATTATTAAAATTTTTTAGAGTGTGTATTTTTTTCACGTTTGTTGATTTCGTTTGACGAAAATTTCATCACATTCGTCATCAGACATGAGGATCATGAGTGATACTGATGACCTGCATACGTTACAAGACAAACACAACATCAAATCATAATAATAGAAAACTTGAACAGGTGAACACAACGCGCGATATCACTCACATCGCATTATATTCCTTTCTTCTGTAACAGATGGAACTTGAGTTATTCGCAGGTATTTTGAGTTAATAGATTCTAGATTACACTACACCCAAACTGGTTTCCTCACAAAATCGATTTTAGATTTTTCAAAACAAAAATGCACTGAAAAGAATAGTATACTTAAATTCTAATTTGAAATGAGAGCATAGGTAGGCAGAATTTAGGTTGCTCAATTTAGCTACAAGTCCGAATAGTTTCAATGACTCATTTTCGTTCATAATCGATACCTAGTTGACAATGCAGTACTTTTTTTAGGAGCTGATTTCGCGTTTTAAATTTACAAGCGTTACACAACAGAAAACAAAAGGTAGAATTACATTTTACTCATTAGTCATCACACGTGAATTAAGTCGAAGTAAAATCAAGAGATCACACAAAAATCAGCACTCAGCTCAGATACAGCTTATCTTAAAGTACTATTAGAATGATACACATGCCAAGGAAGTACATAATTATGTACAATTTACCAACTCCTTAATCTTAATACAATTTCAAATGGCCGGTAACCGAATTAATTTGTTCCATGATATCTGGACCGACAGCTAGTACGAGCGCTGATTTTTGAGACTGATTATCAGAATAAACCAAATGATTAATTATATCTTGTTCGTCGGCCTTCATTTTGATAGCGATCAATTCAGCTTCATTGTTCACTTTTAAAGCGACCTTAGCTGAGCCATTCCACTGCCAATGTTTTATTAATTTCGGATATTTTTCCAGACCGATTTTATAGGCTTCGATGCAAGCTTGAACACACTGAAATATTCACCAATTCAAATGAATAAAATCGGAATATTTACCAAGTAGACAAACAAAAATAGAATACTCACATTGGTTGCTACTTCTCGTTTGGTAGCTTTCAAATCTTTACGAACCACCAATACCATTTTACATTCTCCAGATATTTTTTTCTAGTAAATAAATCAAAAATTAAATTTCGGTAAAGTAAGATAAAGATGGTGAAAAACGAACTTATTTACAGGTTTTAGAGGTGTCAATTCTTCCGCTGATGCTTTGGATTGGTCTTTTTTACGACTTTCCAATAAGTATAAGAATACAATCGCCCCAATGAATCCGGCACTGAAGCTGTAAACGAAACATTTATTACCGATCACAGTGTCGAGCATGATTATTACACGATTGTTTTAACCACACAAATAAAATAATTTCGGATAAATACTTCATTAGTCTTGAAAAAAAGAAATTAAAAAGGGCCGGTACGTCGGTAAAATGAAATATTATCAACCAACGGCTATTATCATCAAACAATGCAAGTTTCAAACACGCCGTAAATAAACACGCCAGCCGCGGCCAGTGTGCGCTCTATCGGAGAAGGTTGCGATTTTTTCCTTCCCCCACCAGTCAGAGACTTTTGATTTGAACTTGAAGTTTCGAAGTTCCAAGTTCTGACTCTGACAACTAAAATTTGGTTTTTGGTAAGTTTGTTCTTCAGGTGTGAGAAATGAATTATGAGGATCATTTTTATTTTTGTACGAATGTGAAGGCAGCACACTTGGCACCTTCTGACCTTCTGAACGAATGCCTTCCGTAAATGCAATGTGCATGGTTTACATTTGGGCCCTAGTTTATATACTACGCATAATCAGTCATGTACACGTCTTCACGAATCTGCCAACAGTGTCAAGTGCTAAACTCACTACAAAAATGTTATATATTATGGAACGAGAATGACCAGAGAAAACCGAGAACACAAAATAAAGAACAAAATCAGTAAAAATTATTCTTTTTAGAAAAAATATTTTTGTCAGAAACGCGCCACATAATTACACGAACCAATATGGTTAGTGTAATTCCGGCTAACATTATTTAGGTTAATGAAATGTTTACAGGATTAAACGTAAAATATCTATGTAGATTTTGTAACGTTCAACGGAAATTTTTCCTTAGGAAAAAAATATCGAGTAACAGACGTCAGATGTGAGTGAAAACATAAAGAGAAAAAACCGATGTAAATGCATTACAAATATGGATTACTACATATATTACAACAGAACACTGTAATTTCTAGATTGTACAATTAACCTAAATAAAAATTGTAAGAATAATTTGGGACGAAAATGACGAAATAATCAAATTTAAAAGGAATTTTATGCGGCTTGTTCAACTTCCATTTTATTTTCTGAGTCGATATCCATTTTCTCTACATTGTTGCTCAGCGCGTCGGCATCTTTTGCCGATTTTGCCGCTTTCTTTTTCTTCTTGGTGGGTTTATGTTTCAACGACGATTGCAACAAGACCTAGAATAGAAATGAAACGTAAATTAGAGAAGCTACAGTATTCAGCTCAGCCACAACTAACAATGAAGCTTACTTTCAGTTCAGGATCACTAATCGAATATTTCGATTCGAATAACGATTCATCAAGTGGTAATCCAGTAATCTTGGATGGTCCGCTAGGGAGCACCATCACAGTAAACTTAAACTGAACAACAAACTCGCCTGAAAAAAAAGCGCAACAGTCACAACCCATTCATCAATATTGTCATAATACTAATTCGTAAAAAAAAAAAATTACCTGGCTTTTCATAAAGAACTTGAAAAGGATTTAATAATTTATGATTTACACATTCGACAACACCCATTTTAGCCGATCTTTCGTCATCGAAACTACGCAAATTGAAAGGCATACTTCCATATTTCTTCACAACCTCCGCGTAAAACATACGGGAAGCTTTTAATTTCAACTGGTATATTTCGTCGGTTTTTTTATAAATCGACACCCTGGCATCTTGTTCACGACCTACACCGGTACCGCTGCTCACGAGAACGTCCATAGCGTACACTTCGTATTCGTCAATTTCAAATTTCTCATGTTCTTTTCTTTGTGCTTCGGTTGGATTTTGAATAATTGTTTTTTGACCGTCAATCCTAAATTGGCTAAGTTGATGACTTAGCATTCCTTCAATTGGTTTACAATCATACTCTTTGCATACTTTTTGAACAGTATCAGTGACGGTATAAGTCTGAAAATTATTCGTAAAATCAGGTTGATAATAAGCTACAACTAAGAATGGTTTATAAAAACTACATACATCAGTTTTAGGTTTCAATAATCTTAATGCAGCTTGAGAAGCATGATAGGCTGCCAAAAACACATCAGCTTTACGACCAGTGATTTTCTCGGTCGGTGAAGCACCCACTATAATGGTATGAGCCACCACAGCAATAAATCCATCTATATGAGCTCCTAAATCTCTGTAATCAATAATCAGATAATGATCAGTCAATATGATTATAAGGAAATGATTTACAATAAAATGCACAGGTGATTCTTACATTTTTACAACGTCTTCGTTCTTAAGGACATAATCTGGTTCACTTTTAATTGGTGAAAAATGGCAAATACAATTATTAGCAGATACACAGGTAGGAAAAGCAATTCCTGAAATAACAACGACATCTATAGAGTACATCCCGGCGTACAGCTATCATCTAATTGCAAATTCACTCACCTCGCTTCAACTCTTTTTCCTTTTTGAACACTTTGCCGCATTCTTCAATGATTAATTCGTCTCCGTAATCCGAGATTTCTCGACAAGAAGCTCCATCGACGCATTTCTCAATAACTTTCTTCAAAACACCTAGATGCAAGAAACATAGCGTTTAAACAATAGGTAACACTGCGCATTCCCCAGGTAAGCATACCATCGCAAGCAACAGAGGAAGATACATAAATAACACGCTGATTTCAAACGGAATCTGGCAAAATTATTGATCAATCGGTTCAAAGGTATATTATATGTAATAACACAGCTAGAAAATAAAGTCGCAGATTTACGTGTTTTTGATACGTCAACATATGCATGCTTAAGCACACGGAGTGTACGCGTATACGACGTGATAGTTGGATTGTTAGATCAAAGTATGAATTTTCACTTACGGTTGGCGATTTCAGCAGCTTGAGCATACTTCCCCACGACCGATTCATCGGAGATGGTTTTCTCCGGCTCGTCGGAATCCATTTCTCGAAACATTGGGACAATCGAAATTTTAAATCACAGTACATACAGAGATGGATGCATGGGAAATCGAAATCGTTGTTATACTCAAGTTACGATTCACCAAGGTTTGCTTGCGAGGTGCAAAAATTTGCAGGTGACGTCATGCATGCTTGCTGATACCTACTCTTTTCAGTTTTTATTTGATGGTTAATACGTCTCTCTGCCGTAGTAGCGCTACTGAGTACTGACGCCAGCAAAAATGATAAAATGAAAATTTTTTAATTATTTTGAAGTTTCAAAATTTGAAACGATCTCCTCTTTTAAATTCAACAGTTCATCATGCATCTTTCATTGCTGATAATGATTTATTTTTTATTCGACTCGGTTTTCAACTTCCTAGATTACCACAAAATTATTAGTTACAACTAAAAAATAATTCAAATTTATTACTGAAAGTATACTGTCTCGTACTCGTACGTGAAAATCGAATTTCGTAATAAAATATTAGAACTTTGAAAAAATCAACATCATTTTTTAGTTTATGACTGTTGTTGAATTAACCCAATGTTTCTTGAAAACAATTTTATTACGATGCAATTTACATTAAATAACGTTATAATGACGATAGAAATACGAAAGTTGCATACAACAATAAATTGCACAAAAAAAAATAAATAGATACACTCTTGAAGTGAAAACTGCCTTTCGAATACAGGCAAGGATCGTAGTCGTACTTGGACTATTTTACTATTTGTGATTTCTTAGTTTATTAAAATTTAACAACGATGATAGTTACACTCCAAAATTACAGAATTACAGTCAAGCTGCATATCATTCATACACGCTTAAATCATAAATAAGATGCAAACGTTAATTTATTTCTAACACAGCATTTTTCGTTTCAAGGTATATACGCATGAAATCGCTGAATTGCAGTCAAGTAAACATTGACGAATTCAATAATTCACATAAAAATCAGCTTTTCTCTTGGCCAGGAGGTGGTGATTTTTTTTCTTGTAGTATTTGATTCGATAAATAAGAAATTCCTTGACCAGTGTAGTACGTTACATTACTTGGTATTTTCTCCACAAAAGCAATCGATGATATCACTCCTTGATTCCAATATGACCAGGTTGCTCGGCACACATCTTCACTAGACGGCAGATTCTTCAACTGGGTATAAAAATTCAATAAATATCATATGATAAATTCTCTTTTCGTAGTGTAAGAATTGTAATGGCACTCAATGACTAATGAGTACTTACTTCAACAGAGATAGGAACTTCTTTTTCTAATTTACTAACGTACGGTGTGAGATATGCTACACCCTTCTTTCCGAGTTCAAAAGTTGTGTCACTGTCCGCCCAGATCCCAATATTTCGAGAATAATAAACGGTTCCTCCCAAAATACCAACTTTAATCCCAAATCTGTGAAATCAGAAATAAAAAGTGGATTATTACACTATCATAACACCTCTACCTCGCCCTTAGAACTCAAGAACTGACACCAACAGATGCTCTTCTTTGGCTAAAGAAAACGTACTGGAAGTACAGAAAATTTGAAATGAAGAACTATTAGGTCTTTATTAGTAGAGCACCTGTTCCCTAACTTCAACGTGGTCTTCATAAAAAAGTTGGGTACTTACTTTATTATACCGGTCATGTTCAATCCTCAAGGACCAAATCTGATAATGGGGGCGGTTGAATTAGTTGAATACTCTTCTGAAAAAATGAATGTGAATATTAATTGCATCCGTAAGAGTTTTCTACGTAGTTCAAGAAAAAAATTTTAATCGTTTCATTCAAGACAGATAATTAGAATTACCTATTACCTACTGTTGATAATGATTACAAAAAAAAAACGCGAAGGAATTCAAGAACCAAGATCAATCAAGATTCAAGACTTCGTAAACCCCAAAGGTCGGTCAAGGATAAGTGTTTTTTTTTTACCATTACCTACCTACTCATTTGACTTTGAACGCAAGGAACCAATGAAAACCAGGAAAACACGTTTGTTTCTTCTTTGTGTGTTTGCCAACAACAAGCAAAGAATAAAAAAAAAATAAAAAAATTTTTTTTCGGTTTTATCTTATCAATGAATCTTGAATTTTGAATTTGATCAAATTTGATCTTGAATCTACTTAAATCGATTTAATTTTGTTAATTAATGTTGAGAATTTGTTATATGTAATTTGAACATTTGAAAACGCTCAAAATCCAAAAGCTGTTTTCATTAATTCCATGAAATGGCAGGTTCGACGTGTGTAATGGCTTTAATACTGATTGCCGAAGGAAGTGAAGAAATTGAATTCACCGTAGTTGCAGATATTTTGCGTAGAGCTGATGTAAGTGATTCTTATTTCTTCATTTGTCAATTTATCAAGATTGTAGTGATTGTTCTCAAAACTGTTTCCTTAGGTTAATGTCACCGTTGCCGGCTTGGATGGAAAAAGCTGTGTGAAGTGTAGCAGAGATGTTAAAATTTGCCCCGATGTTGGTTTGTCAGAAGTTAAAGATGTGGAGTATGACATCGTAATTTTACCTGGTGGCCTTGGAGGCACTAAGAAATTTGCCACGGTTAGTATTTCTAGCATGTGCAGGTTCTGATAAATTCAATTTCAAAATGAGAATAATGTCAGTTGTATGATACATTTATTCTGTATGCTATGTACGATAGTCGCCAGAAGTCAAGGCATTACTTCAAAAACAAGAGAAAAGCGACAAATGGATTGCTGCTATATGTGCAGGTATAATATGGGGACCTACTGCTATTTTTCACCGTGCAACCGTGCATAATACTTAACGAATTCTTTTAAATTATGTTTCAGCTCCTACAGCTTTAAAAGCGCATGGAATCGGTAAAGGGAAATTAGTAACCTCATATCCCAGTGTCAAAAGTGACATGACTGAAGGCGGAGAGTACAAGTATAGTGAAGAAAATACTGTAGTTGATGGTGGGTAAATTTAAATTTGATGAAATAAGGATACTACAACTACATAATATCTACCTAAGTACATTAATAATATGTACATACTTATTGTTGCTGTTGTTTTTAGGAAAATTAATTACAAGTCGTGGTCCTGGCACAGCATTCGATTTTGCTTTGACAATTGTTGAAAATTTAGTCGGAAAATCGGTTCGAGATAAATTGAGTGCAGCCTTAGTATATGCGTGATTTATATTTGAAGAATTCATTAGCATCGTCCTATGAAGGGTGTGCTAATATTTATTCGAAGCAAGGTTGTTCATTATTATTTATTATTGTAATATTTTTATTAAAATACTTTGTACAAGACGTGTCATAAAATTTGAATCAAATACTGTTGTAATAATTATAAACTTTCAATAATATGATCTATGTTTTTGGTTTTGAATGATGTACTTAGAGAATTGAATTCTGTTGTTTGAATCAGATAGGGAACGGAACAACAAAAAAAGTCTTTGTCTTTTAACTTTTTTCAATCTTGTTCGTGTCAATCAAACTAATGATTTTCATTTAAATGAAAATAATGAAATAAAAAAAATGAACGTCCGTGGAAGTTAGTAAGTACGTAGCTACGTACAGTGCAAAATATTAGGTAATTAAGTACTTACAAAATATGGTGAAACGAGTGAGCGCCTGGCGCCGGCCCTTAAAATTCCCCACCACCCAATTACTTCTATCTAGATCGAGCGTAAGCTGGCGGCTCTGGCGGCATCTTTTTTTTTCGAACACAACTGAGGCATCTTTGTCTTAGACCATTTAGAATTAACATAGACCGCGCTAACTCCATAAGCGCTACGTTAGTACCGTGTTCCAACATTATTTGCTATACTCACAGGAACTCGACCAAAAAACTGGGTCCACCGCGGGTAATTATAATTATTCAATTTTTGCGTTCGTAAAAGTTTGTTAATATGTATTAAAACATGTTAGTAATTTTTTTTTCAAGTTGAAGGTTTAATCGCATGCATAAAATTAAAAAAAAAAAATTAGTGGGTAGTGTAGAACACAATTTAATACTCAAAAACATATGGAAAACGAAAGTAATTGGTATCATGAAAATTGAAATGAAATCACACGATTTCCAAATCATTCCAAAATATTTTCAAAAAAAAAGGAAAAAAAAAACAACGAAAATAAACTCTCAAGAAATTAAGAAAATAAAATATAAAAAAAGGTATCTTCAAAAACGTAACATCTAAGTACACTTATAATGAAATTGACGAGAGTAAAGGAAACGAAGTTTGAACAATACAGTAAGTAATTTCTTCAAATTCAATGATTGAAAAAATTATAACCTGAATAAACAATAGAACAAAGTTACAAAAAAAAAACAATAGTGGGTAATCATAATTAGGAAACTATCTAATAAACTAAAATCAAGTAGGTAAGACCAATTGATTTCATTTTATTTATGCTAATACCTTGACGACTCATTGAGTTGAGTCATTGGTGCATAAATAGACATTCCAAAATATTTATAAAAAAAAAAAAGGAAAAAAAGAAAACAACAAAAATAAACTCTCAAGAAATTAAGAAAATAAAATATAAAAAAAGGTATCTTCAAAAACGTAACATCTAAGTACACTTATAATGAAATTGACGAGAGTAAAGGAAACGAAGTTTGAACAATACAGTAAGTAATTTCTTCAAATTCAATGATTGAAAAAATTATAACCTGAATAAACAATAGAACAAAGTTACAAAAAAAAAACAATAGTGGGTAATCATAATTAGGAAACTATCTAATAAACTAAAATCAAGTAGGTAAGACCAATTGATTTCATTTTATTTATGCTAATCCCTTGACGACTCGTTGAGTTGAGTCATTGGTGCATAAATAGAGTTAACTTGGATTGAACTTTTCTCACATATTTTTTTACGTTGTTGGAAATGCTATCTTCATGGTGCAGTCTTACAGTCAGATATAATTTTGTTATATAGTGTGCCAGAATCTGTCCATGGTCTGTACTTTTAAAGTGCTCTGTCTGGAATGGTCTAAGATCTTTGTAAAAAACAAGCATAGTCCAAAATTACGAAATTTTTTTATTTTATTTTCTTGAACTAAATTTTGCGAGAAAAACGACGAAAACATTTATTTTTCAAAAAATTTAGACATCAAACATTTTTTCATGTTTTAAAAACTACGAATTCGGACA
>FIZT01048936.1:0-18164 GCA_900065295.1 Paracoccus marginatus
TTTGCAGAAAACATCGCCACCGCGTGTAGCGGCAGGGAAGCACCTTACGCGCTCGGGCACCGCGTCCTCAACTTTGAGTGCGTTGAGGCACGTGTTAATATCAACTCAGAGGTCTCAAACTTTGGGGATCTTCTTTCCTTATGTAATGGCACCTTTTAACGGTGTGCCCGAATGACGATTCGAAAATTCGTTTTCCAAGTGTCACCCTAGCTACCCACCTACCAGCACCCATAAACTTTTTTGCTAATAAACAATAATTTATGTAGATACGAGTAGTACGTAGGTACCCACTTACCCAGTATAACCAATTACCCTTAAAACCGAAGTTTTCACGAAGTACTTTTTTGATTTTAGTTTTTCGATGAAAGATGAAACACTGACTGTCGCATTTTTCAAAAAGTAGGTAAATAAAAAAATTCAAAGAGTACGATTAATAAGCTATCGTCGATAGATAGTAAAACTTGGAAATTATATGCAACAGGTTCATATTCTCACTTTTGACCAAACGAAATTCATAATATTTTTGAACATGGTAAAAACGTTACTACGGCTATTGTAAAAATCGTTAAAGTTGAAAAAACGAAAGAAAAAATGGGTGTTTGGTGAACTAGCGAATAGTTATGGTGGCAAGCGACTTGAGGTATCTAATCTGACGAATCTAAATAATAAGTGTACTCATTGTATTGTAGTATGTTGTATATGTAGGTATATGTAGAACAGACCTACAGACCAAGACATACCTATTGCAGGTTCTTGCCTACTCTCATGGTGGATTCAGTACAAATATACATAGTAGATAGTGGACACTGGACACCGTGGTTAAAAAATTGATTATTAGCTATTACTTACGGAGCGGCGTAGTAGCTGCGAAAAAGGTCGATTATCCAGTACGAGACGCGGTGAATGTACGTACGGTTCGTTTTCACGGATATTTAGTCGACGACGCGACGGCTGTAGTATAGACCGTAGGTAGGTGCACTATATTATTTACATTCGTAGTAACGAAGACGCGACGACGACGCAACGCAACGTCTACTGCTCACAAGTTCGCTGGTCGCTGCAGAAACCAGAAACCGAAGAAGCAGAAAAAGAACGCGAGCTGAAATAAATCGCTGGCTATTGGGTATCGGCATCGGGCAACTTTGACATTCACCACCGTGAACCAGAACAACCAACTATCGTCGAATGCCCTCGTCCGCTCTGTAGGCACCGCGACGCTACGCAACGCGTCGGGAAGATGTACGAAACATACTTAGGTAGCGTAGCGTTATGTTATAATCAACCATTAACCGAGTACGCCATACGATACAACGACGTATTGCAATAATTCAGCGTACGTGTACGTTTAGGTACATATTATACGCGACGCGACGCACCGCGTCGCCACCTCGCCACCTCGCCTGTTCTTCGAACAGCTGATACGAAATAACGTGAATGACTCGCTGTTCGGTGTTCGTTCGCGGTCTCGTTTTATTTTTCAGGCTTTTGCCTAATTGCGGTTAAATTGCGGTCGCTCCGTTTGCTTGTACGCATTTCGCGTGCAATCTGTAATGTATTACAGGGTACCTACCTGTACCTGACCTATACCTATACCTACAAATATTAGGTACAAGCTGTTTGTAAAGTAAAATTTTCATTTTTTTCTCTCCGTAAGTATCCTTCTCCTAGCCAGAAGTTTTTGTCTGTTTATCAACGTACCAATACCAACTGGTACTTATCCGTTCGTTTCAGTACCAACGATTCTTCCGACAAGCGTGTAAACTTTTGTTTTTTATGATTCCTCATAGGTCATCACAGGTAGTTCAACTGCCATCAAGTATATGTAGGTATTTAAAGTAGTTTTATTCGGCGACTTTATAAGATACAAGGTACCTACCTTACGATAGCTATGCAAACGCCATGATTAAAATTCCTGATCACCTTCACAATAGAGCCAGTGCGGTCGAACGTATTCACGGTCACTGGAAAGGAAATTTTACAGGAAGTAGTTAAGTATCAAAGTATGAATATATGGAAACCACTATCGATGAGGTCATTACCAATGAGTAGTTGAGTACTATTCATTTTATTAGAAAAAGTTTAATATACTTAGTCATTGATACAATTAATGGGAAACTTGGATTTTATTTATAGGTAAGATCCATTGCAATACTAGTATAGTAACGTCCCAACTCCTATGCTCACTAAACTTGATGTGCGTAAGTAATATAACTTCAACAGTTCGACCGCATCAATTTGATTTTAAGCACACCTTGTGGTAGGAGGTTTTACAGTTACCTGTACACTTATAGTAGGTACGTACTTACATGCGTACTTATACCATAATATCACACGCAAAAACACTCGTGTTGTAATTAAATACAAGTATTTGCCTACTCCATTAATCACTCACGTTTCGGGTGACGCTTACTTTTATAACACTAGTCGTTGAACTGTTTCTCACAACGAAGAAAGAAAGAAAGAGAAGTAAAACGCGTTTTTTTCGTAAATAAGAAAAAATCGCAACGCTTAGCCGCGAATCGACTTCGTAACTACGATGTCGTTGTCTTGTCGCATGTCGCACTTACTTACTTACTTACTTACTTATTGCACTCACTTAGTTACCTGCTACACTATAGGCACTAGAATACTCCGGTGTGTGTTTGTACACGTACCTACTACCTACCATACCAAACCGCGACTTGTACAACTTTGAATTACGAGTGAAGTGCAACAACGTAAACGTTACCTATCGAAAAACAAATATTATTGTCAGCTCATTCAGTTTTAAGTTACATGTACGGGTACATCTATCATCGATCACACTGGGCAAATAATATGTAGAGTATACTTATAAGTTATAATATAACAGATGAAAAAACGAAAGGTACTCATTATAAGTAGAATTCGTAACCGAAATAATTCCTACGAAAACGTGATCAATAATGCAGTTTCGAAGTCGAACAAAACAAAAAGGCGAAAATAAATGGTCATCTCGATGATATGATGTGACGTAAAAACTAAAAATTGAATGAAGCAAGAGGGTTTAATAGCTCACTCGTAAGATTACGACAGCAGGAGTAGGTACTTACAGTCGACATAGCCGACAGACCGGTACATTTTAGCCGCCGAGTATCGTAATAGGTTATCTGAATCACTCACCATTAAAAAGATACGTACGTACGTAGATTTATTTTTATAGGCTCGTCGCTGCTACGCTTGCAAAAACGACGGCGCGGCGGAGGGGAAAGATCTTCATTGGCACAATTAGGTTGACGACTTTTCGATTTTCTTTCTTTTCTCTTTTTCTTCTTTTCGCTCTAACCACAGCATTGGTTTGATCGCAATAAGCCAGCCAATGTGTACGATTACAACACGAAGACTTACGTAAATAACCGCAGTTAGGCGTAGAAGTAGACTCAGTTCAGTTAACTAGCGGGTACATGGCGTACCTACTATGTTTGTAGGTACATCAAAGAAAGACTGAAAGAGGCACATGGCACGACGTAGAGTGGATATTCAGCAGTCAGCACTGCCACCGCATAGCCGCAATTATTTTTGTATCTCTTCTAGGTTCTACACGTAAGTAACTATAAGTACCTAATGTACATAATATATTGTGGATGGAACTAACTACAGCAATCGGTCTATTCAGGGTTCATCTTTCCTGACTATGCCGTTAAAAAAAATAGTTGGTAAAGAACTTATAGGTATATCACCTTTCTAGATATACCACTGAAAAATAGGAAGTACCTATACTACGGAGGTGGATGGTCATTCACTCGATTAAAAAAGGTAAAAAAAAAAACGAAACCTATATCTAAGCATCAACAAAATTAGAGCGTTAGATCGACGACCGAATGCGTTAAACGCGAATATTCGCAACATTCAAATACCTAAATTAGGCACGCGAATCATCATACTAATGTATAGCTAAAGCTAAAACCGATGATGCATTATATGCGCTTACGTCGCGTCCTGCGCCAGTAGATACGTCTGTCTCTGTTTTCATTAGGTACTATAGGTAGATGATGAGGACGGTACGTTGTACATATTATGCACTCTGGTTAAGAGTTTGCTTTCCACCTCCTTCTTTTTTCGATACCGTAGATAAATGAACCGTTGTAAATTCACTACATTTATCTGTGCAGTTGGTTATTTAACTCTAAATCAAGCGTGAGAGAACAGAGAAGGCGCTGGCGGTTATAAATAATCCTACGTAATATAAATAATAACTCGTTTGCTGGAAGCTTTTTGTGAGCGCTGCGTTTCTTATTGTTCGGTGTTCGCGGTGTTCGGCTGCATCGTAGTCGTACCGGTTGTCTTCGTCGCGCGTTGTCTTTTTCGTGCATCTTTTACTCGTGTACTTACAGCAGTACCTACAATGTGTGTACCTAGTGTGCAGTGTGTAGTGTAGGCACTCTTACGCGAACAGTTGGATACGTTTTCGCAATCGATAGGAAATTTTGTGGAAAAACCTAGCCACATTCGCATTGATACGAATCGCCGTTCTTGATTAGGTAGTAATCGTCGTCCTCGAACAGACTGAAGAAATGAAGCTATCGTCGTCATTATGCACGATTACGGTGTTAATAACATTTTTCGAAACACCGCCACTAACACATGCCGAGCAGCAGCAACAACAACAACAAAAGTTTAAACGTAAAACGCCGACGAACAACATCGCTGCCGCAGCAGCTGATCCGTCACAGCAAGAGAATTACATAATCACGCACTATGGGTTAGAGTACTACACGCCGGCAACAGAATCGTCCTCCTCGTCCATACAAATGCATAACGACGGATATTTCACAGCCGAAGTAATACCAGTGGATCCGAAAACCGGAGAAGAATTGAAAACCATCAACAATCTGTACGTTCCGTTGCATACCGGTTACTCTATTGGCAGCGATAATCACAGAGTTTCGCAATTCGTCGTCGCCAATGATGGAAAAACTACCGGCAATCGTGAAAACGATCATCAGTCGCAATCCACAAATACTGCCAATAAACACTCGCAGTCTTTGCCAAAGCATAAATTCGATAAAAAGTATAAATTCAAAAATGCGGACGCCGCTAAGAAAAATTCGACGATACGCGTTTCGCCGCTTCGTAGCGAGCAAGGGTTAAGTAACCGAGGGCAAGACGATAAGAATACGATCAAGCTGAACGCCAAATAACAAATCCTTCGGACAAATGAAAGTACAAAAATTAATAGAACGAGTATCAAAAACAAACGAAACATTTTTTATGAGAGAATTACAACGAATCTACGTACAAGTAGAATTTCTGCTTAAATGATGTATGTCATGCCTATAGTCTACGCGTAATGTACGCAGGTATCATCTTCTACGCTCCAAACTGAAAGAATGTAAGTAATAGACATACGAGAATGAGGTACTTAGCTGATGGGCGTACAAAGAAGGAAAACAAAGTCCCAGCCGAAGGGATTGGGTCCACACAATTTTCCAATAAGTAAGTAAAATTAATAAGTGAACAAGTACCAGGAATAATTCGAAACTTTGCGCTATTCTTCAAACGCGTATGTAATAATGCATTTATGCGGGTAGACGTACTTGAAGTAATGCAATGCAATATCTTCTGTGTAGTAAATAGCGTAATGAAACGTGTGTAATACATGTACCTACTTACTGTAAATTGTAAATTTGTAACAAGAATGAAAAATTAATTATGTAAAAAAAACGATGAATTTTTAATAATTCTTTTCGTGTACACAATTTTACTTACAGTAATAAACGTATCGAACGAGTATTCAGTTTATACCTCATTTTATACAAAACGAATATAAAGGTACTGAAGTACATACAATCGAATAAATTCAAATTTCGAATCGATTTTGTGGACGCGAGGACGTTACAATACGTAATTATCAGACTTGTATTCGCATGAGCACCGTTCAAAACGAGCGAAACGAGATCAAATAAGCTGAACAGTACCATTTATAACATTTTCGGAAATACAAGCGTAGGGTAGTAAGTGTTGAGAATTTTCATCAAGGGTAACCTCTTCTTCGCGGTTTTCAAAAACATCTTTAACGATGACATTCGGAACGGAAGCGTTAGTTCGTAAAAAAACATAACTATTCAGATTCGGTTTGATGCGTTTTTCGGAGCTTTTTAAATTTTGAAAAGTCCACGGCATTTCTTTCAGAACGGTATCGAAATGAGTATCCAAATGCTGAATATATTCGACAGCGAATTTCAATTCGGATTCGGATAAGTAACGTTTATCCGGATCTCTGACAGATTCTTCGTCTAAAATACACGACGCGAATTGTTCAATTTTTTTTAAACGACATCTGAGATAGCTCGTTACTATATATCGTATGCGTTCTAATTCAATTTTACAAATATCTACCTTGAGATCGCCTTTAGGTGAATTTTGAATGTTCATTTCCATGTACTTGATTTGCTCTAGCATACAATCGACGAATTCCGTCTTATGAGGTAAAATTTCTGGACAAAGCTTTTCATTCAGCCAAGCACTTTCCAAGATTTCCAACACTTTTTGATGAGTTATATCTTCATTTTGGTCATCGTCATCAAGAAGATTACCTTCTATATCTTCGAAATCTGGATCCATTAATGAGAACTGGAAAAGAAAATGAAATTTTATAGCTCATTTTCTTAGATGCGCAAGAATGTGATTTACATCAAATGGTAACATCAGTCATCATTCAGCAGTACGTACTTGATAAATTGAAGTATACCGACAGGAATTTGCACGCAAGTTGGTGCACTTTTCACGTAGATTGGCCACCGAACAGTTTTCTTTTTCCGCTGAATTAATTAAATAGTTACTTTTGAGCAATCAACTGAAGGTTTTACAATGTTTTTTAAACGTTGTAAACTCACAAGCCGACCTGAACCGACGTTTGGTTGAAAAAAAATTACTAAAAATTTCTAGTGATAAGATTTCTTTATCAGACGGTCAAGACGACTACCAAATTGAAATGCATATAGAAAGGCAAGAGGCCAGACGGACATTTTTCACTTTGTCAATATTCCAAACCACTCCAAGTTCCAAATCCAAACAGTCATAAGCAGTGAAATTAATTCCCAATTTTTTGAAAAATTTAATGAATAAATTTCAATTCTTAGTTTACTTTGAATCTTCATTGTCGGTAACGTGAGAATTCGGTTGTTAATTGTTATTGTTTGCGAAGAAATAACGTTTGCTTTGTTCTGATGAATAATATTAAGAATCTCCGGCATCCTCAGTTTCAGTTTTCAAAGTTCAGCGTCAGTGGTTCTACTTCTCTTCTAATTGCTTGATGTTGCACCCTTTGCACTCGCGACTCGCGTTAATAATAGCTGATTTCATCTTTTCTTTTTATTCGTTTCGTAGTTAAGCTAGTAATTTATTACTTCAAAACTAATCGATACATGGTGGAAATTATAGCGTGATGTGTTAATTGTTTCATCGCATTTATATTATTTATCTGAGTTCGTGTAAATGTAGTATGTAGGTAGTTTCAAGTTGTGTTTCGACCAGTGTTTTTCAATTTTTTTCCTAACGATACAATCCGAATTTTGAAATTTTCGTGGCAAATTCATTACCAAAGTATGATACTTTCTGCGACGCATTAACGAAGAATAATCATTCAAAATGAGTTGCTTAGAAATTGAACCAGGAACTATGAACGGTGTAGAGTTGAATGGTTTGTTGAAAACTGCGGATACTGATATCTGTACAAATGGTTATAATGAAAGCGATGAAAATTACGAACTGATCGACGTTAGTAACGTAGTTATCGCCTGTTAAATTCTATCTAGAGGGGTGACGTGATTTATAATACCGTTGGTAAATTTTATTTTGCAGTGCTTTGACAGAGACTTTCTGAATATCAGCCCAGTTAATGTCGAAATCAGCGTTGAACCAGAAATGTACTTCCACGAAGGCGAGGAAAGTGATTTATCAGCATATCAAAACGACGATGAAAACACCAATTATCAAGCTGATGACTTGGTATGTTGTTTAAATTCTATTGTACAATAATTTTAAGCCTCCAACGAGGACTTGGTATCTCACGAGTATCTATCTATTTGTTTTTTGATTCGCAGTTGAATTCTCAATCTTTCGACGTGCACAAATCGTACGAATGTGAGATTTGCGGTAAAACTTATACGAAGAAAGGAAGTTTTTACATGCATCGACGAACGCACGCTGGTCGAAAATACAGCTGTCATTTTTGCTACAGAACTTTCGCTTTGAAATCAAACTTATTGTCGCATTTTCGGATTCATACTGGAGAAAAACCGTTCAAATGCGAACATTGTGGCAAATCGTTCAACTGGAAAACAAACTACGCCACTCACGTGCGAATTCATACAGGTGAAAAGCCATTCATTTGCCGTTTTTGTAACAAAAGTTTCAGTCAACAAGGCAGCCTTTCGCTGCACATAAAAATGCACATCGGAGCCAAATTGTACGAGTGCACGTATTGCGAAAAGAATTTCTTCACCAACACCAGTCTGAAATCGCACATGCGAATTCACACTGGTGAAAAACCTTTCGAGTGTTCGCGTTGTGGTAAATGTTTCACGCGTAAGCCCACTTTACAGATGCATTTACGTAAGCATTTAGGTATCAAACCGTTTAAGTGCGATTCCTGCGATAAAACTTTCGTAACGAAAGCGAATTTACAAACGCACGCTAAACTTCACGAAGGTAAAAAAATTTTCGAGTGTGTTAGGTGTTCGAAAAGTTACGTATCCGAATTAAGCTTACAAATTCATAATAAAATTCATACCGGTGAGAATCAGTTTCAATGCGAATACTGTCACAAGTCATTCAACAGAGAAGCTGTATTGAAAATACATAGACGACGTCATACCGGTGACGAACCGTACAAGTGTCATTACTGTAATAAAAGATTTAATCAAAAAAGACAATACGAAAATCACACCAGCGTTAAACCTTGCAAAAATGCGTATAGCGTAGGTTTATTTAGTATTATACCTTAAATTGTTTTGCTTTATCGTTTGCCAATGCAAAATTACCTACTGTCGCGTCGTGGTTGCCGTTGTTGCTCTGATTTATTCCTAAATTGTAATCCAGTTCCAATTTTCAAGTGCATACTTACTTACTTACCAACCTTACTTTTAGGGCCGTATTCATAGTCAATACTTGACACGTCAAGGAACCGAAATCCGATACTAGACAAAGGGTTAGTGCAGGTTTTTGGGTACTTAAGTACTACTTGGCACTAAAGTATCGTCTATGAATACGGCCCTTATTTTTTCATCCTAAATAATATTACTCAGATCTCTATCCATTCTTGTCATATCTCGTGTCTGTTTTAATAATGACTTTTTTCTTTTTCTTTTTTAGATTTTGTTTTTTTAAAGGTATTATGGTATGTTGTCGTTCAACTATAAATAAAATCCTCGATTTTTAGTACCTAGTATTAAATAATGCTTTCTGTATTCCGTTATCCCGTTGAACTGAGATGAACGTTGAACGTATTTATTTATCTTTTTTTTTTATATGTTTGAAATTTTGACCACTTTGCCGCCCTCCAACAAGCTTCTACGAAGGTGGTTATTCAAAGGTTTGTTCCTCGCAAACATAATCGTAGTCATTTTTACAGAAATGATCTCATTTTGTAAACTTTATTTATTATGCCGTTGAAACGTTTTTAATCCTAAAATACGCGGGAGGTGGTGGGATATCTACAAATCAACTTTTTTCACATTATTTCGCTTGGATATTAACGTTTGATTTTGTTTTTTTGCATACGAAAAACAGACTTTACTTTGTTTTTCGTACCTACCTAAGTAGTAGGCTCAGCTGCGCCTTACTCCATTTACGCACGCATTTCAAAGTATTATTATTTATTAAGTATCGTTATGACGTATTGATTTAGTATTACTTTTTATACGGTTATTATCATGGTTGATAACCGTAACCAATAAAGCTGCTATTCAGGGTATCCAAAAAACAAAAACAAAAAAGAAAGCGACCACAGACATAAACATGAGTTCCTACTGAAAAATTGAACATGTATTCATTCACCATTTGATTATGCTTTACACATCTGCTTATTAGCAAAACTAAGGATCAAAATACAATTTTTTTACTCGAAATCTAGTCTCGTTCAAATCGTCAGCTTGTTGTATGAAATGGTTCGTACTCACTAATTTTTATCATAAAAGTTTATAACGTTGCATAATCGTATTGTTATTGTGACTTTGTGACTAAGAGACCTTTGTAAATTCTCTTGTGAAATACTTTTGTGAACCATATTATAGTGGCAATAGCTCTAATTTGGTTAGAAATTTCCATTTTGTACTACATTTATTATAGTTGTGCTGCAGTACCCTGCAGTGCTGGTATGAAATAGAAAAGGTATCAATATGTGTGTATAGAGGTATCAAGTCATTTCATGTCATTGTATACCATTCGCTATAATTTAATTGTGAGAAAATATCTAGTCAAAATATAGGTTTATCATATTTGTACAATTATCGATGCGGCTGAGAAAAGGAAATCGATTATCGTTTTTCATTACACATTTTATTGTCTATTTTAAAGATATTAAAAATATTTGATAAACTCTGAATATAATTAATGTAAAACAACAAGAATGACGACCTTTCAAATTGGGTTAGCTATCTTTTCACGATAACAACATTAAAATGCGAAAGAAAAAATGTGTGTGAAACACGACATAAATTAGAAATAAATTATTCGATTAATCGAACGACGATCGCAGCATAAAAAAAAAATAAAGAAAAAAAAGAGGGAAAACAATAAAATAGAAAAGAACAGAAAAAAAACATCACCAACGTTTAGTTAATTTACCGAATATCACAGTTATACAAAATTACTTTTAAATGTATACCTCTTAATGATATCGCGACATGACAATTTGCGTTTGCCTGAAATTGAGTAAAGCTTCAATTATAAACGCAATCAAGGAAATCTTTGATTTAACAAGTAGTATTTTCTGCTGTGTCGCAATGCCAATCTACAAGTATAATACATATTTTCGATATTTTTTGGCTTAATGAACAAAAATACGAATGCAGTAGATCAGAAAAATCCAATCGAAATTTTGTTCGCAAGTTTTTACGTAGGTATTTCGAACGATTCGTTTGAAAAAATAAAAAATATGAATAATCATTCGTATGTTGTAACAAGACGCGCATTCATTAATCCGGGGGAGGGGGGATCGAGAAACAGCTGTATAATTAAATGAGCATAATTCACCGGTCTGAGAAGAATATCGAAAGGATGAATAACCATTGAGAAAGAGAAGGTTTCACTTTTTCAACGAACTGTAATTACTGTATCGCGTACAACTCGAGCTACAACAACAACAAAAAAAAAACCAAACAAGTTGACAGTACTTTTGTACTTGGATAAATTAGGTAAGTAACCAATCGATATGAGAAGAAATTTCAATACCTCGATCGTAATTTCGGAATCCTGGAAGACGATGGTCTAGGAATATGCGAAACCGGCCCCGGAGACGCGCTGCGACGAGATGCGATGTTCGTTAAATCGTCGCTTGTTTTACGCTCTTTAGAAGGAGAATCTTTTCTAGCAGTTCTCATAACTGACAATTTCGACGTAAATGTAGCGTTCTGAATATCCGGTGAACTACCTTGCCAAGCTTTTTCACGAACCGTAGACGTAACTTGAGAAACGGTTTCTTTGGCGGCGGGCGCGGGGAATATCGGCACGTGTTTCGTATTTTGATCGTATTTATTCTATAAAATTTTGCGAATAAAATGAGATTATGGTACAAATGCAGTGAAAACTAAATGTGCGAGTATACCAACCAGTTGGCGGTTTCTCGGCGAAACGCTTCCACTAGCCAGTGCTAATTTACTCCTAAATGTGTTGTTACTGTTGACGCTAGATGTAATTTTAAGCGAGTTATCCGTCGTCTTTTCATCTTCAAACAACTTCTTCTTGTTTACCGTGGCCGAGTTAACGTGACTGCTAACTATATGGTTATCTGTTGAAAAATTATGGACGATTAGAAGCAAAACGAGTGAACGGGGAATGGTTCGGTAGTTTCTGAGTTTTCAAGTTGCAAAAAATTGATCGTAAATGTACCAGCTGTGTGTGGTCTTCGAGCGGAGGAATAGGATAATTTTTCTCGAACGTTTCGATAAGAAAGGTTGATTTTGCTATCGATATGACCCTCATTGGAACTGGATATAGGACTAAATGCCGAAATGGACTCGTTACTGCTTGAAACTGGACACAAAAATTGTTTTAAATGCATTGAATATTACTGCTCGAATGAATTTTGAAATTCGCGAAATAGATGAATGAAATTTACTTTCGGAGCTTTTCGAAGATCCCGCGCCATGATTACTTGTTGATTGAAATTGTTGTTTCAAGTCTATTGAAAACAAAAACAAAAATACAATGTGCTACAGAATCGAGGAGAAGCGAAAAATTAGCCAATTCGTTTGAAATCCCACGAGCAAAACATTTGAACTTACTGCGTTCTTGTAATTCGGCATTTTTCTGGATATCTCGAATGGAATAAGTCGGCTTAGTACCGAAAGAAGAAACACTACTCTCGGACGTTGAACTCGCTTGATCGTCTTCCTGTACGTCGTACGTCGAGTTGAGATAATTTTCTAATTTTGTGAACGTGCTGTTGTTAGCCTCAATAGGCTCATCTTCGACAGCGGGCGATGTATCTTTGATATAGGAAACGTTCATCGGGTGTTGGTCGCCATCATTTGCATATTCGTTGGCATCGTCTTTCAAGAATTCCGCCGACGTACGCCATTTAGAAAAATTCTTTGTGTCGTCGATCGTTTTATTATACTTCAAATATCTACCCAACAGCATGGGCGTAGACTGACAAATGGGTACTGATTTTTTCGCAACAGTACGATGGTCGTTTTCGTCGTTCTCCGGTGTCGTTTTCGTGGACCTATTGCATGATAATTTTTTCTCATATTCTTTGGCATTGCTAAGGTCGGTGGTTTTTGCAGACGATAAATTTGATTTTATATCATCGTTCAGTGCATTTAATATGGAGCCGTCTTCGTTGACTTTTTGATTGCGAGGATCTCGATTTTGATCGGCATCAGTAATAGTGAATAACTTATTCTCAACCGAATGCAATATATAACTTTTGTCTGCGAGTTCGTTATTCGAACGATTTTTCTTGGAGATTGAAACCGTTTCGCTAGATGATTTAAAATTACTATCAGGCTTTTGGAATGCGTTAAATTCAGTCTTGGATTTGATTAAAGACGATTCCAATCCATGTTTTTCTTCAGCGTTGATATGATTAGCACGAAACTGATTACATAGAGCTGTTCTCAAGTAGGATTTTGATTTTCTATCTTCCATCGGTGTCAAGTTGAGAAAGTTGTCGACGGCGCTCAAACTGACATCCTATACAACACAAGAGAAAGAAACGATCAACACGGTTCTAAAAATCGAGCAAGTTTATTTCGCCGTAGCACTTACTGGTAAATGGACTAAGGAATCGCTGCAGTTGTTTACATCTATCAGTGGAGATAACGGCGATATCGCAGATGAATCGAAGATTGTATTCAACTTGAAACTCATCAAATTGGCATTGAAATTGCTAGACAACGACGACACAGGGCTCGAGTTTTTCTCTTCCGAAGAAATTTCAAAGCTGCTTTGCGATTTTTCATCGCTAGAATATAACCTACGAAAACGACACGACAAATATAAATTTCACAACGATACGATAGGATACAGGAGAATGTTGAAAGTAATTAAGAGTTCCACCTACCATGTATCTTCGTCGCTACCCAAATTTAAAGAGTCTAGATCTAAAATCTCATCATCTTCGATAGTATACTTGAGATCTGATTTTTGAAATATCCATTCTTGAGCCCTTTCTTTATAGCGTTGAGCTACATTAGAATCGTCCATGATAAGAGTTACGACAATACGATAAAGCACTGCGAGGAACAACCACTATTAAACTGAAAATTTGCTGTCGAGCAATACGAAAGCTACTACCGATGTTATGTATTACATGTTTTTATAGCAATAACGAAACCCACGATAAAAGTTGCACAAAATTTCTTGAACAGGCGAAAATGTCAGTCGTTACGTTGTTGCCTTCAATGGCTGAAAAATAACATTTTAACCGAACCAATCTTTCGTTTCCAATCCTACAGAAAAACAACACGAAAAACGAAAACGCTTAATGGAAATCTCAGGCGAACTTTAATTCCAATAAATTCAATTTACGTTAATTATTCAACTTATGATTCAACTTCAATAATTCATGTTTTAATTATTTTTTTTAATTTTTCATAATTTTTTTACATCAACCCAGGAGATGAGGAGACACAGACTTTGTTTTGATTTTGGGACCAGATAGGACACCTTTGGTGTACCGTGAACCGTGACTTGCTTTTTCCCTCTCCCTGTCATGTCACATTTCATCGTGTAACGTGGCGGTGACGCGATACGGCCTGAAGTTTTCCATGGTTTTGTAGTAGTTTTGAAAGTTCTATTCAAAGTTTGCAAACACTTTTTCTACTTTTCTCAATTTTTCCGAACTTTTTCTTGGAAACTTTCATTTCAGTGGTTTCTTCTAATTATTTCTCAGTCATTACTTACGTAACGTCAACATCTACGTGAATGTTGCTTGAACGTGAACGCGTCGGTAAATTTTCATGTTAAATAATTGATAAAATGTACTCGAGTGTAATCAATAATGTAGTTTCGAATCAAATTGATAAATACTTAATGGATTGAAATCGGAAAAGCAACTTTATTTGTTGTATATTTTCTATTGCATGGGTAAAGTTTCGTTTTACATTGGTTCTTCTTATTTAAATTATGGTATTAATATGCGGTGAT
This sequence comes from Paracoccus marginatus, assembly GCA_900065295.1. Classification (NCBI taxonomy): domain Eukaryota; kingdom Metazoa; phylum Arthropoda; class Insecta; order Hemiptera; family Pseudococcidae; genus Paracoccus; species Paracoccus marginatus. The sequence continues at coordinate 14,833 of FIZT01048936.1, forward strand.
GATATTTGACATTATGTGATTGCGGCGTTATGGATAGCGCGGTAACATTTATTGAAAAGTCAAGTCTTTCACATCGTTATGAATATCGAATTGTAACTACTTACTATTACGGTATCTTGATGATTATGTGTGTTGGCCGATTTTAATTGTCATTATTATCGATAGAATGATACTTTTAATTTGAAATCGAATGTAATTATGTGGTTTTTGTATTCGATAGGCGAAGGTGAAAATACCAAGATCGCCAGTTGTTGGTTGCATCGACGTTATCTTTATCAGTCGAGTGATGTAGGCTGCGGTACAAAAATATTTTCAATCATCGCCGAATTCCTTTAACGATGGAAAACATCGTCGAAAATATCGAAGGAGTTGATCCTTCGTTATCGCATATTAAAAAGCCAGAAGAAGTTGTAACGATGGCTACGAAAGACAATCTTAAATTCGGCGTTCTTATTGGACTTTTGAAAGTTGGCGAAGTATCGAATTGCGAAGTGGTCAATACGGTGCTACATTTGGTGAGTGTTTTTGACTTTACGATTTTTATCATACAATCCGAAATACGGAACAGCAATGTATATTGTATTAGATCGTACATTGCGTTATTTCGTTCATTTCGTTGCCGGTTGGCTGTTACTTGTATGTGTAGTGTACGTCTACGTACGTAGGCATTTCTTTACAATTTAATTCGCTGGTTGACCGTAATCCCTGTACACCCGTGTGTTGTCTTAAAATCATAGCCACCCGGTCGATGTCGACTGGAAGTATTAGTTGCGTGGTAAACAAATTACATATAATAGGTTGATAATAGTGGTATTAGAACGATAAAATGAGAACATCGTTTTCAAAGGTGATACGTGGCCTGTCCGTTAGTCGCGCGAGTTTTTAATATGCTTACACTTACTTACTCGTATTTACCAATTTACCTATATCTCCCCACACCTAATACCTATACGTCACGTATACTACTACAAAAATGTACCAGTTTACCTATTGTATAGATATATCACTACTTTACTTACTGTTGATATGAGTAAAGGCGATATCGACGGTGGTGTTATTAACCGTAAACGCCATAAACCAACGTACCAGCAATGTGGTGCGATTATCACCAACCGCATTTTCGTCCAACGCAACGTATCGTCAAAATTTTCTATTAGTTAATTGGCAAGTTGTGGGTTGAATTGAGTTATTTTGTCTACGGCGGCGGTACTGTTGGCTTAATTAATTAACTTTGAATTCACTACGGCGACGATTGCGCGCATGACGTACTACGTTATCGTCTTTAAAGCTACTACTTATAGTCGCATTCGTCCTCTAATCGTCGCCACCTGTCATCACCTCCATGAATTCTGAAAATGAAATGGAAGATTAGATTTATTGGCGGTCATACATATAGACGTCTTGCATCTACCGCGTTACCATTAAAATCGACTGTTCCTGAGCCATCTGAATCTATTTCTTGAATCATCAAGTCTAAATCTTCGGTAGTTATTTTGTCGTCGAGTTCTTTTAAAATCTCTCTCAATACGTCTGTGGTTATGTAACCGTTCCCTGTTTGAAAAACTTCAGTTTACGTAATCGTCACCGTATACGTAACTATCGTGTTACTATTTCTAGATATGCGCTTGTGTAGGTATTGTGTATCTGTATGTAATGTAGGTCGGTACTTGGTAGGTAGGTGGGTAGAGGTACTATGAAAGTCTTTTCCGTGCAGCCACACTATCTTTAATATTGAAAAAATTTCATTCAGTATCACATAATCATATGAACTTTTGAATCGAATATTCGCTAAATTCTCTTATAGTATTTTAGTTCCGAAAGTTGCAAACTCAATTTAGCATTTTTCTCCGATTAGTGTGAGTCATAAACGGGTACTCACAACCCTATTTTATTTTATTCAACGAATTCGCGTATATGGAGCAAAAAATGAGGGATTTTTCAAATTTGCAATAATGTTAAGATATGTAATGACCAATGAGCATGCTTGGATGAATTTAGTACAGTCAACTCATTTTTGAAACACTGCACGGTGTGTGTGTGTGTGTGTGTGTGTGTGTGTGTACAAATTACGAAACGAGACACACGTTAGAATGAATATTTGGTACAGGTATTTCCTCAAAACGTGGACTATTTTTCAATTTTTCATTGGTAAACATCTGGAGGAAGAGGAAAAGTTTACCTTCCTTGTCGTACAGTCTAAAGGCTTCTTTTAATTCTTCTTGCATAGCGACGGCATCTTCAACTTCGTCTTCAACCAAGAAACCCGCTGCTAGCGTAACGAACTCCTCAAATTCTAATTGGCCGGATCCTGCGGCAAAATGAGAAAATTACCTAGCATTACTTTCTGTTGAAATAATTTTTTTTAAAAACTTTACCACGAAAGTGTTCGCAAGTAGGTACTGTATTTTGTACCAACCAACAGATATGGTGTACCACCACCGTATACGTATCTTACTCGTAGTAAACCAACTATATCGATTTTCTTCCGAAAGAATTTTTCCACTAATTAGCAATTCTTTTTTTCTTTTTCGTTTTTCGTTCTTTTTTTTACTTCGTTTAGTAAGCACTTTTTAGTTTTTCGTATTCTCGTCGTAATTGCTAATTCAACCCTCACCGTCAGCATCAACTTCGGCTACGATTTCTTGTAGTCTTTGCTCGGATACATCGTGACCGAGCATTTGCAATATCGTACCAACCATGTGTTGTTCAATATAGCCTTTATCTTGAGCGAATGCGTCGAAGGCTCGTTTCAAAACTGCAATAAAATTTGAGTTTTTTTATACCGAAAAAATCGGTTTCTAAGGTACCTACTTTACGAGTAATTATAGAGTACAAATCTCCTTACTTGAAACTTGTTCCTTGTCCAAGTCTTCCTGCGGATTGTGGATTTCGTTTCATTTTTCAAGGTGGGAAAAAAAAGTACATTGATTAAGTATACGTTATACAGTAGGTTTAAAAATTATTTTGGGCATTCGAAGCGAAAATAGGCTCGTTAGTTGACGGTGTCGCGGTGTAAAATGATTAGGATTTATGCAATTCATTTTTTTTTTTTTTCCTGGTAATAATCACGCTCCAACGGTGTAAGGATCAATGCAAACGTATTAAAGGGGAAAAAAGGTGAAACGAACGACGCAAGGGAAAATCTACCTACTCACCAAAGCTACCATTTTGACGTGGTAACGGATAAACGCAATCACGCACAATTTAGTCGAAAATTCTAAACGACGACGACGACTGCGACGACTACGGTGTCTAGGGTGACAAGGAAGAAAATTTTATCAAAAAAAAAAAAAAAAAAAAAAAAAAAAAAAAAAAAAAAAAAAAAAAAAAAA
>FIZT01048958.1:0-10656 GCA_900065295.1 Paracoccus marginatus
TGATCCAAGAAGGATGGCGATGGTCTAGGAAGATGCAGAAACTCAAATTGCACCTCTTAAGCGCGAATAAGGGTTTCTCACACCATTTTGACTGGCTAAGAATCACAAAAAACAGCGTTTTTTTTCCAAAGCAGGTGCACTTTTGGGATCTCCTGCTCCCCTCCCCGTGCACCTAGGGAGCTCAAAATTTTTTTGGGATTTCCCTCACTCAAAGTAAACTACCCCACCGAATTTTGTCAAAATCCAAGATATGTTTTCTATTTCACTCCACCCTACTATTTATATAAATAATTTTTACAACTTTTCTGCTTACAGACAATTTAATTTGTTTTTTAAATAATTTTTTTTTACTTTTCTAAATCATTTTTTCAATTTCTTTTCTCAATTTTTCCATTTGAAAAATTTGTAATATTGAAAAAAAAATGTTAAAAAATTTTTTGTTGAAAAATTGTGTTATTTTTTTTTAAATTTTTTTACAATTTTTTTATATTGAATTTTTTGCTGTTCAAGTAATATTTGGATCAATTTTTTTTGTAAAATAATCAAAAATGTGAGCCACACTGAATTTTCAAATCCTGAATAAGGAGGTGAAGGGAAGGATTAACCGATATCCAACCCATTGAATTCCCATCGACACATTCTCATTCCACGGTAGAAACTTCGTATCCAGCCATCACAGCAAATCCCACTCAAACCGCACAAAAGATGCAACTTTTACGAGATGAGAATAGGTCATTCGTACTATCAATTTTTTACGAGTAAAATATCTAGAAGCCGCGAAGTGGGAAGCAGAAACGCGAAGTTTATTGGTTTTATTAATGAGGAACCACATGTCCAGTTGAGAACAAAGGTGTGCCTTACCATCGATCATAAATCATTAACAGTCGCCGATAAATTATATCTACCTGCTAAAATAACCCTTCTCGAGCAAATTTTTCACCTCTCGTGAAATTTCCTACGGTACATAGTCGCGACGTGATAAATAATTCAATAAATGAGTCGTAAATTAGCGTTAAAATATCCCCTCAAAATTATGTAGCTAGGTACGTACGAGTAGCTATCGATCCGAGCATTCGAACCAGATTTCTATTATAGCCTTACGCGCCTGGGTACTCGGCCAAACACGCGAAAAGAAGTACAAAAAAAAATACTCGACAAATCGAAAGTAAAATTTTTCATGTGGTTCCACCACATAACTGCTGGTAATTGTAACACAATAACGCTTCGAGCTAATAACTGGATAAAAGCGAAATCATCGCGGGTTAATATCGTCTGTGTCTGTGTATTGCTACCATATATTATACTAGTTTCGCCTCGGCCCCAGCCCAGCTTATCCAATCCGTATCGCGAATGGACGTAGATTTCATACTATGTAGTGTTAGATATCGATACACACTACACAGATGGCTAAAATGTTACTTTTCGAAAGTTTTAGAGCCACTTGTCATAAAATGTTTGACTAATGTCTTATGTAGACCAGCCACATATACAAAAATCGACTGGCCGACTATACGCGCCTATGTAAACAGGTTTTCGATCATTTTCTGAGGCAAATATTGCAACGTACTCGGTGACAATTCGACATCTATCTCAGGTACTGATTTTGATAAAACCAGTACGAACAATTCCAACAGATCAGATCTACGTAGACCTACCTAGTCTTATAGTGATCTACAAAATGTGTACGTCTATAAGTACGAGCGTAAGCTGCGTATATTATTTAGGTATACTTAGTTGCCTGTATGGAAAAATTATTCCCGCCGATATTTGGCCGTTATAATAAACGTTCGATCATTAGTCACGGTACCATATCACAAAATGCATTCTGTTACTCTCATATTCGCGTATCGCGTATACTACGTATGACACACATACTATACATAAAAGTAAACGAGATCTGGTCAGTCCACTTTGTCTGTTTTGTTATAAAAAAAAAGTGTGTGATATCGACGAGATGCCCACGTCTTGAATCGCCTCGTACCTGTTGCTTTACGTCAGTCTTCTTCATTCTACGTTTTCATACGATGACTCATACATATAATCGACCAGCAGCTAATGCGAGTGTAATGGTAGCCCCCTCGGGCCTTATATTCGCCCGATTTTTCCATCCACGTCGAGTAAACATCCATATTTAGAGGTTAGCCAGTTGGGTACGATTTAATATCGAAAATTTACTCCTCGTTTGACGAATTAAAAATGGCAAAACGAGCGTGGTGCAGTGTATACGAACAACGCTCGTTTCTTCGTCATTAGTTAGTTACCGCATATACAAATACCGCCAACAACGATGAAACGTCGTAATGTGTCATTGATTGGCACCAGAATAGCCTGTATTAATTTCACATTCATGCCTATCAACGGGTTAGAGGGTTAGGGAAAGAATGCGCGACAAATGACAACTCGGACGAGTCGACAGTGGTTTCGCTGTCACCACGTGTGCCATGGGGAATTTTCAACTAGCGGAAAAGCACCGATTATTTTTTTCAGAAACCCTCTTCTCGCTTCTACTCGAGAAAATTTCAATTCAAATTTTAAAAAAAAAACATTTTCTCGTTCAATTTTTTTCCAAAGAGATGTCTTCTCCTGAATAAAACGTACTTTCAGAAAAAATTTTTTCAAAAAATTGTTCAAAACGAAATTTTTTCTGCGAATTGCATTGAAAAAATTTTTCATAATTTTTCAAATGCACTATTTTTATTAAATTTTCAAAAACAAAATTGTAAAATGAAAAATTACGAAAATAGAAAATAAAAAAATAAAAAATTATTTCGAATTAATTCTCAATTATTCTTCAGTAAAAAAAAAAAAAAATCATAATTTTTCCAGTAAAATAGAAAAAAAATATTTTTTTAAAACGTTCGTACATTAAAAAAATTCCAAAAATATCGATATTCCTTACTCCGAAAGTTTTTCAACGAAAAAAAAAGGAGAGGGATCACCGCATGCCATCGATCTGAATACCATCGCGTAGATGAAGATTATCAACACAATAACGCACACACAAGGTCTTTTTCCACCAATCCAACCCTTGCAAAAGACTTAACAAAAGACTCGAGATATTTTCGTTGTCTGAGCAAGACCTACCATCTAATTTCTTTCACGATGATCGGGCACAAGGCGCTGGATATGATGCCAATGAATATTCCCGAGACCAAGCACGCTCCACCGATCATCCCAGCCACTCCGCTGAACTCAGCATCCACACTCCTGGAAAAGAGCATCGCCATGAGTTCTATAGCTTGCTGAAAATTTGATTAAATAAACCACGCTGTCGTACGTACTTTTTACAGTACATCATGGACAATGAACTGTACCATCCGGCGGTCACCGAGAAAATCGCTCCGATCCCCCAATAAATCCATTCGTTCTTGAAGACAATCGGCATTACACGACCGGGCACTTCGTAGTTGCATATTAAAAACAGCGGTATGAAAAATGTTCGCAAAAGTATAGCAAGTGTTAACCATTTACGACTAGGCTATACGACACGGTCATATTATCGGATTAATCATACATGTACAAATTCGGGGGGGGGGGGGGGGGGGGGGGAAAAAAAAAAAGGGGGGGGGGGGGGGGGAGGGAGGGAAATAACAAAAATTAATCTCTTACGAAACGTGAAATTTTCGCCGTAATACTTCCAACGGCAGAGAATACGTGAAAAGTCAGAAAACACGTGAAATCGGGGAAATAGTACCTTGGTATGAAGAAATCTGGATTCGAAGGTCGAATATCTACGATAAAAACCACTCATCATCAATGTATTTTATCTTCTTTTTTTTTGAAAAATCGACGAATGAAAAAAATAAGCATACTCGAGAAAACCTCCGGAAAGATGGACAATGTAACGGAATATAAGAAAAATACGTTGAAACATTGCACCCAACACTGGCTAAATATTTCCCAATACGACGTATTCTTGATGGTATGGGCGGCATTGGCCTTAGTTTGTCTGTACCGCGAATTGTAATACTTGTAAAATTCCTGTAATATTAATGTCAAAAAATCAATCTCGCGATAGAAATTTGAAGAAAAAAATAAAAAACACCAACTTACAAGTAAAGGTAACGTGAAATAAGCGCCGCACAATACAAGTAGCAGCACTATAGCTACGAAGAAATAGTAAAGTGCTGCCGTTTGAGGGGTAGGGGCTAACACCTTCGTAGTTATACTCAATACAGCAGTGAACATACCGATAACGTTCTGTAAAATGATGAAAATTTATAAAACTGAATCATTTTCGCATCTTAGGTATACCCTAGTTTTAGTAAAGCTGAGATGTTTACAGTTCCGAGAACAACAGCTCCGGTGTACTTGGAAGGTAGACGAGCGACGATACCGTAAACGGTGGTTTGATAAACTCCATTGGCCACTGGAACAAAAATTCGATCGAATAAAACTCATTATTTTTATCGAAATCCCAATCCGCAGATAACGCCTTACTGTTTTGGATGAAAACTGAAATCATCGTCAACCAAAAAAATGTAATAGGCCAAGTAGACGTGTCTACAACTACCAAGACCTCGGTAAAGATAAAGACAATCACTTCTACCGCGATTGAATAAACAATTCTGGGCGTGCGTCGTTCACTGCGAAGAATCAAAAAAGTCATTTCAAGTATTTGGCCGAGTGAACCGGGCTAAAAAATAATTAAAATAAAAATAATCTAACTTACCTACCCGAAATCGATGAAGATATTCGCCCAACTGAATAAAAGGTTAGGAACTTGACTCGCGATACCGAAGTATACCATGAAATTGGTCGTATACGAACTCAAATCTTGCTGGGTGTACTGATAACTCATCTTGTAATCTTCGAAATACTACGAAAAAGTAAAACAGTAGAAAAACGATTATTAGTCGAATAATTTGTGCAAGGAAAAGAAATACTCATTTTTTTGATGATTCTAAAATTTCACAAAATGGTTTCGTCCTTGTGATTTTACGAATTCTTCAAATATTAAAGAATAAAACAGCATTATTCAACCTTTGTCGAATATAACCTGAATTTTATTGAACAACTAATTTTTTGTTGAACGATCAATTTTTCTGATAGGTATTGTTTGTAAAAATAACGATAATTTTCATAATTTTTTGTTGAATAACAAATTTTTCAATTTTTTCAAGCAATTAATTTTTTTAATATTGTTGAAAAACAAATTTTCCCAATTTTGGTTGAAGAACCGATTTTTTTATTTTTTAAAATTTTTGTTAAACAATCAGTTTTCTGAATTCTGTTAAAAAACCAATTTTCATAATTTTTTGTTGAACAACAAATTTTTCAATTTTTTTCAAGCAAATAAATTTTTTTAATATTGTTGAAAAACAAATTTTTCCAATTTTTGTTGAAGAACCAATTTTTTAATTTTTTTTTTATTTCTCTTAAACAATCAATTTTCTGAATTTTGTTGAAAACTCCATTTTTGTTGAACAACAAATTTTTAATTTTTTTTCAAGCAATATTTTTGTTGAAGAACCAATTTTTTGTTGAACAATGAATTTTTTTAATTTTGTTGAAAACCCAATTTTTCCAATTTTTGTTGAAGAACTAATTTTTCATTTTTTTTTTTTTTAAATCAGTTTTCTGAATTTTGTTAAAAACCCAATTTTCCCAATTTTTTGTTGAACAACAAATTCTTCAATTTTTTTCAAGCAAATAAATTTTTTAATATTGTTCGAAAACAAATTTTTTCAATTTTTGATGAAGAACCAATTTTTTAATTTTTTTTTTTTATTTCTCTCAAACAATCAATTTTCTGAATTTTGTTAAAACCCCAATTTTTTGTTGAACAACAAATTTTTCAATTTTTTTCAAGCAAGATTTTTATTGAAGAACCAATTTTTTTTAATTTTTTTTAAATTTTTGGTAAACAACTAGGTTTTCTGAATTTTGTTTAAAAAAAAATAATTTTCCTAATTTTTTGTTGAACAACAAATTCTTCAATTTTTTTCAAGCAAATAAATTTTTTTAATATTGTTGGAAAACAAATTTTTTCAATTTTTGTTGAAGAACCAATTTTTTTAATTTTTTTTATTTCTCTTAAACAGTTAATTTTCTGAATTTTGTTAAAAACCCAATTTTTGTTGAACAACAAATTTTTCAATTTTTTTCAAGCAATATTTTTGTTGAAGAACCAATTTTTTGTTGAACAATAAATTTTTTTAATTTTGATGAAAACCCAATTTTTCTAATTTTTGTTGAAGAACTAATTTTTCATTTTTTTTTTAACAATCAATTTTCTGAATTTTGTTTTAAAAAAAAAATTTCAATTTTTCGTTGAAGAATAAATTTGTCAAATTTTATTGATTTTTGGTAAACAATCAATTTTCTGAATTTTGTTAAAAACACAATTTTTAAAATTTTTGTTGAACAACAAATTTTTCAATTTTTTCCAGCAATAAATTTTTCTAATATTTTTGTTGAAGAACCAATTTTTTTTATGTTTTGTTGAACAACGAATTTTTCAATTTTTTTCAAACAATAAATTTTTTAAATTTTGCTGGAAAACGAATTTTTCTAATTTTTGTTGAAGAACTTTTAATTTTTTTTTAAAATTTTGTTCAACAATCAATTTTCCGAATTTTGTTAAAAACCAATTTTTCTAATCTTTTGTCGAAGATTAAATTTTTTTAATTTTGTTGAAAAACAAATTTTTCCCATTTTTGTTGAAGAACCAATTTTTTAATTTTTTTTCCTGAATTTTGTAGAAAAACTAATGTTTTTTTTCATTGTTTTGTTGAATAAGTACTTTTTAAAAATTTCGTTGCGCAACAAACTCTGTAAATTCCGTGAAAAAAAAAAACAAATTTTTCGATTTCTTGTCAAACTTTCAAGTTTTTAGTTGAATGACAAATTTTAGAACTTGGTCGGACATTGAATGGCAATTTTTCACAAATCAACCTCATTCTCTTACCATTTTAGCATTGATAAACATATTCCAAGATACTAAAGTTCCAACACCAAAACTTACGACCAGGAAATAAACGATCATTAGCCTGGAAATATAATTCCAAAATTAGTCGAGCAATATTGTTTTAGTTCCCCAGATCGATTTTCTATTTCTTTTTTTTTCAAGATATTACCTATCCTTAGGGGGCGCTTCGGTTTCCGTATTATCTTGTTCCATGTTCACGTTTTTAAGTTCCATTTCTTTTCTTTACATGAGGGAGTCAACCGAGCATAGATCGCATCCACCTCTTATCAGCTGAAAATAAAAAAACCAAATACATTATTCAAATCCACTATACATACGAGTAAACTACCCTAAAAACTAATCAACTCGTTAATTTTCGCAGGTATTCGTGTGCAACTCGCTGGCCAACCTTTACTACAGCGAGACGTCCAACGAAGGTTCCTGGGAATTACGCTACACCGGCATACCAGTAGTACTACTAGACTCGGGAGAAACACGTTCCAGAAACAAACGCCGCATAAAAATCCTTCTAGCCGAACGCGGCACCTGTTTCACACTATGGCAAGACACCATCGATAATCTATCGGCGTATAAGGTAGCCGGGCACGCATTTCATACCATGTTTTTATCGTCAGACCACCGAAAAATCATAGGGCTCAGCTTCGATTGCCCAGAAGCCGCCCACGAACTATGGTTACACATTGAAAGACTGACCTCGAATCCGGAAAATATTAGTCTCTCGGTACCAGGAGCTAAAACTAAAAAAGTCAAGAAAATTTCCTATCCTAGATTACCCGAAAAATCCACCATTTCGCAGCCTTGCTGCTTTCAACATGTTACTAGCGTCGATTTAAACGATAAATCCAGATATTTTTCGATGCAAACTTTATTATCGGTGTTACCCAATACCGAACGTCCAGCCAATGAATTATAAGTAATATTTGTCGTTTTTCTTATCTTTTCTATTGATTTTTTTTTGTTTTTTTTTTTTATTTTATTATTCGTACCTACGTTTCGTTTGTTTCGTTTTATTACTTCTTTTTTTTTTAATTTATATATTTTTCGATTAAGATTTGAATTATTTTATAAGATTATTTATACCTATGAATTTTGAAGCGTCTATATCAAATGCAATATGTGATAAAACGGGTGACATTCGTCAATCGATTATTTGTACATAAGAAAAATTATATTTATGCTGACTGACGAATAAGTTCATCCGTAAACCAATTCGCATAATACAAATTACGTAAGGGTACGTTTTACATTAGCTTTTTCAAAAAATGCTTTCGAAAGTTCCAAAATAATGACATATCATCATCACTGTCTAAAGTAACCGATTATCTATCATCTATCGATATAAGAATTCACGTATGTTTATTTTTTAACAATAAAAATCGTATCGTTTTTACTTCTAAATTATTTCATGTTTAACGAAGCAATGACATTAAACAGATGCTGTATGGTTTCGTAAAAGAGCTCATTAGAAAATTAACCATTTACATGCATAAAATATGTAAGATCAAAACCGAATGAAAAGTTTTGCCAATTATTAACGCGAACTTGAAACCAGATAAAATCATTATTGCTGTCTTGGCCATTTAATTGAACTAGCGACGTTACATACAGTTCATAAATGATAACGAATTCGCCAGACGTGCATTTTTTTCACACTGGACAATAAATTCGTCGAAGTGAATTCCATGCGAGACGTACCCTATCGCAAACATCTGCTGAGCGATCGTGAGAATAATAAAAATTCAAAATGTTTATGAAGCATGAAACAAAACGCAGTGATTGTTAATGAACGAGAGAGGAAATCTATTCCAGTAATTTTTTTTACAAACAAGAATTTTTCAGCCAGCGGATGTAAGACGAATCAGGAAACGAGTAGGAATACGATATTATTATTTTCGAACGATACTCGGTAATTTTTCGAAAAATTATTCCTCAGCCAAGCGAGGAAAAATCAACGAAATATCTCACGTTTCAAATGTTTGCAAATTATGTAAAGAAAAAAGTCCTTGAAAATGATCGAGGAGACGTACCAGCATAAGTAAGTAAAGTGTCTCTGTCTGCGACAAAAAAAAAGATTTGTTTTCCAAGCACTTCGAAGACCATTAAACGCATTAATTCGTCAAATATTTTCTCAATACGATAAACGCGGAGAAAACAGTCATGCTCATTGATGATTTCAACTTCCTGCGTGACAATACTTCAAGAAAATTCCAAACGTCTTTAATAAGATTTTTATCGAACGGTGATTCATCCATTAAAACAAAAAAAAAAAAAAATGAAAAATGAAAACAGATGAGAGAAAATACGTACTTACTGACTACTGTATGGGTGAGTAATTCGGAATGTAGCGTGGTCGGTGAAAATACATAATACGTTTATGCATAAATATGAATTTTGAAATTATAAACGTATTTGAAGTTGAATGTGCGTACAAAAATAATAGTAGTACAACGTAAATAGAAAATGTTCAACCGCCTTTGAAATGAAAATAGGCAACTTATTTGACAAATGGGACCAGTTTGAAGGGGGACAGTACTCTACCTTTTCAACTGGTGTGCTTCGATAGACAATTTAGTTGCATAAGCCAATTTATTCAGGCAAAATGTGAGACGAGCTGGACAGATCTTTTCGGTTCTTAGATTCAAAAATCTCAAGATCAGGGTCACGTGTGTAGATCCAATTTTGAGAGAGGATCTTGGATCTGGGAGCAAGATCTGTGTTATGAGGCTTGAACAATTTTCCCACTAGGTCGACGAGAAGAAATTTAAAAAATGATTTTAATCAAGCACTTATTTCAAAAAGTTCAGAAACTCATTCAAATTTTGAAAAATCAATAATTTTTGATAAATTGACAAATTTTGAAAAATCGATAATTTTTGAAGAATTGAAAAACATTGAAAAATTAGCCAACTTTGAAAAATCGATCAATTTTCTAAAATCGACAAATTTTGAGTTATCGACAAATTTCGAAAAATCGCTAATTTTTGAATGATTAATTATTTTTGAAGAATTGACAAATTTTAAAAAATGATAAATTTTAAAAAACTGACAAAGGGTAGAGCCCATTAAGTATGGTGAATCGGCCCTGAGAACGGATTTTGAAATTTTCTGGTGGAAATTGGTACTTATGGTCTAAAAACCTCGTGACAAAATTTTTAGCTCCATTCCTCCCTCCTAGCCCCCTTTTATGTGGGTGAAACATCGATTTTCTTTGAATTTTTTGTGTTTCGTAGTTTTCAATAGAATTTTTTCAAACTTGCAGGAATAGACACTAATAAGGGCTATCCAAAGAATTTTTCGAAAAAATTTTCGAGCATTTTTTCAAGGTCAAATGGGCATTTCAAGATTTCTACAGGCCATTTTGGTAACCCCTTTCAGAGGTGCAATTATGAAAAATGTGCACCTAGTCTAGATGAACAAAATATATTTTTTCAGATTTTTTCATAAGGGTGGGAGAACTTCAAAAATGTAAAAAACTAATTTTCTCACCCCTTTTCCACCCTTAAATGAAGCAATTTTTGTAAAAAAAAAATTCTAATGTCATGTTCGGTTTCTGTGGGTCAAATTACCCCCATCTAGACACTTTTTACGACAATTTTGGCAAAACTTGAAAAATTCGATTTTTCAACACATAGGGGTGGATTTTTAAAAAAAATTCAGTAAAAACTCAAAATTTTCAAGTTTTGCCAAAATTGTCGCAAAAAGTGTCTAGATGGGGGTAATTTGAC
>FIZT01048959.1:0-14643 GCA_900065295.1 Paracoccus marginatus
CCGCGTCGAGGTATGTCGCGTTTCTCACCAACGCTCGTGGGAGTATTGATGTCATGCGCATTACAAAGATTGCCCGTGGGGTACGGGTTAATATGCATTGATCGTGCTGACATTTTTTTCATGACATATTGGGATATATAGTCCAACAAATTTAGGCCCAGCCCCGATAAAAATTCGAAAATTTTTTTCAACAGTGTGTAAATGAGTGCCGCCCTGATGGACACTTCAAAAAAATTTAATCAAAATAAATTGTATGAAAATCAGCTACAAAATTTCTCCACAAAAAAAAATGAGTATTCAGAAATTTTTTAGAACATCAATTCTCGAAAATTCGGTCTGATTAGAAAATTCTCTCGTCATTGAAGTGAAAAATATAAGTAACTAGACGCTGGGAAAAACTACCTTCAGCAAACCAGAAACTCCACGAAGAATTTCAATTTATTCTGAATTTTCCAAGTTGAAAAATACCTGGTACCTATACCCTATACCTACCTAAATACCTATATTGCAAACCTCGACAATTTTACAATTTTTTTTCTCCTTCATTTATTACATTTCCGTCGTATAAAAGTACTCCTCCACCCGCACTTCCATGCCCAAAACATAATTACTTCGTAAAATGGAAAAAAAATCTTACGACGAGCGAGACGACGACTAACACCACGACAATGCCACAGACAGACGCGACGTCAAAGCTCGTTTGAAAATGACTCCTCTAGGTCGATTCACCATTTCGGCGCTGGCGACCATTCACCTACGAGTATAAGTATATAAGGTGGCCGACTTTGACCCCACTTACCAAAAGTACCTATAGATATTTTTTGTCGAATATAAAATCCGGCTAGCTTGGACGACTACGTACGCAAGTACGAGTAAATCCGTATACGCGACGACGATTATCGAGTGTACAAAAGCAGCTAAAAAATTATCGTAATTATGTTCTAAACGAGCATAAAGTGCGACCTTGAATACTTGATTACGCTTACGTTTCGAGCTCTGCTGCCTCTGTCTCTCTTTCTCTCTCTTCCACATAGACATAGAAGGACAAAAGTTTATCAACTCGTAATAAATATACGACGACGACGTATCGCTTTGCAAAAAAAAAAATAAATAAAAAGCATATTCAAGTCGTCGTGCACGTACGTGAATTTCTTTTTCGAAAAATAACCGCATGTGTACGATATTGACCCGTGGATGGTGTAGATATAACTGTACAACAAATTAGCCAAGTTATCGAAAATAAAAACCTAATCGTGGTAGTTGATTCGTATCATAAATCATAACTCTTGACAAGTAAGTACCTATCCGCTACCGTTTCAATAATCGCACTTTTCTACCGCGAGTAGATTGCGGTAAAACGACGATGAATAATATGACAATTACAGATCAGTATTCATTCTCTTTATTTTATTCATGTTGAAATATTTTGATGGTACGCGAGTCGAAGCCGATACCTTAGACTAGAAAAAGTTTCAATCTTGAGAAAAAAAAAAGACAAATAAAACCGGTTTTCCTACTAATATCGTTAATTTGTGAACGACCGACGGACGAACGCGATGCAACAATAAAGCAACCCAGAACAGCAATACCGTTGCCGTTCGCGTATGGTCGACTTGACGTTTGACTAGGCACACAATCCACCTTATCGAGCAAGTCCGAGACTAATTGATCGGAATTTGGTGAAATGATTATTTCGACTATTCTAATTACAGCGATGGCGGTGCCGGCGTATATCGCAATGACATCGCCGTATAGCCTTGAACGTGTGCGTGCGCCGAGCCGTCTCACATCCCACCAGCAGCCAGTACCGGATTGCAGATCACAACCAGGTACACGTAGGCCCGCAAGGGATAGGGAAATGAGCCCTCTTCGTCTTCTATACTATTAGCTTCTTTCTCCGACACCCTACACGCGGGCTGGTTAGGTACTTTGTTTTCTTTTATATTCATTCTGAGGTTTTCTTCTTTCTTTCTGTCTCTCTCGCTCGTACCATGTTTCTCGACTACTCTGCTTTCTTGCTAGCATATGCCTACCTTTGGTGGTGTGTGTATAAAACACATTGTCACGATCACTATATGATACTTCCATGTAGCTCTCTTTCTGGTTCTAGACTAGCTGCAGCACAAAAAAAACACAATAATGTTTCGTGTTTAACACGAATCGATGTAGTTGTGTTACAAAAGATGTTTATTGCTAACCAATGTGTTATCTTACGTATATTATTCGCTCTCGAGATACAGGTTAATCGAGTTAGGTATGGCGGTTGTACGTTTGTGTATGTAAGTGAGAAAATTAGAGAAAATTTGCAAACGAGGAACTTTCAACTGTTGTGAAATGTTTGCCCAAGTTTAACGAGGCATTGTGATGTGAGATGCAAGGTTATCTGATTTACAAATGCATGGATCGACAACTGAATTTTTATTTAATATTTCTGTTTCCAAATTGTGTACAAAATTTACATTCAAAAAATTTTTTTCTAAATTGCAAAAAATTGCAAAAAATTACAATTTGAAAAATGGAAAAAATTATTGAGAAAAATTGCAATTTTTGAAATTGGGAAGAAAATTACAATTTTCTAAAATTAAGAAAAATCACAATTTGGGAAAAAATCACAATTTTATAAAATTGGGAAAAAATTACCGTTCTTTGAAACTAAAAAATATTACAATTTTCGAAATTTGAGGGAAAAAATGACGATTTTACAGATTTTGAAAAATTGTCAATTTTTGTTTAATTTTTAAAAAATTGAAAAATTCAAAGTTTTGAAATTTGGAAAAAAATTACAAATTATTAAAATTGAGAGAAATCATAAATTTAGAAAAATTGTCAATTCTTATTCAATTTTTAGAAATTTGAAAATCACAATTTTTGAAAATTTGAAAAATGACAATTTTTTGAAACTGTGAGGAAAATAACCATTCTCAAAATTTCTGAATTTTGGTAGAAAATTACAATTATTTAAAATCCATTTTTTTGTTGCTACTTCCAATTATTATACCCATTCAATTCCTGGCTTTGGGGTCATAGATACCTTCCATGCAATTTCATTCTCCATATTAAGCAGCGAATCGAAACAGCATTCGCTAATTCTATTATTCCACTGAGTATAAAATTCGACCGAATTCTTGGACGACGCGACGCGTAAATGCAACCCTCGCTCGTCGGTACATACGCAGTACACCCTATACATTGGAGCATTATTATAACAACGTTGTCGTCGCACATCAACCTTGAAAGGTGTGCCAATTTTTTCGTACTCGGGGGCGATAAGGATCGAATTTTTTACCCATTCACGATGTTATGTCACGACAACGATAGAAAGAGAGACGTCAACTTACCAACATTGTTACCCAGCTGCTTTCTTTTCTTTTTTTTTTTTTCGCTGCCCTATTTAACCGAGCGAGGATTTTTTAATGGAAAAAATATTCGCCATAATGTAGGATTTTGTGGTCGAATGGCGAAGCTATACACAGTATACGCACATTGTGCTCGACGGTGGCTGCGGCGGTAGCGCGGCGTCGACGTCGAGAGGGACGCGTAGCGCAGTGACGGCATGTGGCGGTGGCACGGTGGTGGCGCGAACGAAGGCGAAGCCCGAGCCCAAGTTTAGGCTCTGTGTGAGGCGCGCGCGCCGCTCGCGCTCTCGCGTTTAATAGGATTACATTGTTTATTTACGAGCCTATTATTACCTTTTGGCGCGTCGCGTATCGACGGCTAATATACGCGTATAAATTACGTGGTACTAATTTGATCGGGCTTTTTAGAAAAGGGGGTGGCGACCTGACTGCAGATGACGATGACACCGCTGCTCCGTGCGGCCAGCGTCGCCATGCCATCGTGCTGCTGACGCGTGATGTTCGGTGCTTTTTTTTCCACCGTCGTTGTCGTCGTCGACGTCCGAGAGAGGTATTGTTTTCCATTTTGTGTACGTTGCGCGTTGCGGCCGAGAAGAGGTGAAGGGCAAGGCGTCCGATGAAGAGTTGATTTTAATAACGGCGATAAATATACGTGTAAGGGTTACAAATGGCTATTATCGAGCCTGGCCGCGTACGTACGAACATAAAAACAGTATATCGTGGCGAACGCGAATAATAAAAAAAAACCATCGTTTAAGCAGGCGTACACGTAAGCTATTTAATGGATTCGACGACAATAGAGGACGCAACCAAGCCACTTGTACACGAGTTTTTTAATTACTCGCCTCGTGAACGAGCCAAAAACACGAAGAAAAATATTAATTCACTAGCGAGTTTGATTCTATATACCGAATGTTGCCATCGGTATCGGTCGCATCGGGCATCGCAGTATCAACATTTTTTTTCTATTGTACCGCATCCGCGATTGGAAGTGGAAGGAAACAGTGACGAGTATTGTAAAGGTTTGTGCAGAGAGAGAGAGAAAGAGAACGAGCGACTGAGGGAGCCAGCGGTGGCGAAGGCGAATACCTAGGTTCGATGTCGTTAAACGATTATTGTGTATAGCAAGACTAATATGATGAACTGCGCCAGGTCTGGTCTGATTTACGTGTCTCAGACGGAAATGCCTTCCGATTTGTACTAAGGTTTTAGGTTTCTGTGTGCGAGTGTTGAACACGGTTCTCGTTGTTGTTGCTGCTTTAGCAGCGTATATGTTTTTTTCTTTCTTTTTCTTCTCTCTCTCTGGCACACTCTTTCTCTATAGTGTACACCATTCGAACGTCGTCGTGCCGGTGTCGGGTTAACGTACGAACAATCGACGGAGAAGCGATGTTTAAGCGCGCAACCGCGTCGAAAAGTAGCTTTGTTTAATACCTAATTATTTTCACCGTTTTGTAGTCGCCTCTCTCTTCGTCGTATACTCGTGTAAGGTGGGAGTGGAATTCTCGAGCGAGCGGTATAAGAGTTTGATTGTGAATCGACACCATAACCGAGGGACATTTACACTGGCGCAGATAATTAGAGTAAATGATGTGGAAACGAGATGGAAATGGACGTAGCTCTATGGACGTGACGAGGACGAGTTGTCAGCGTGTATGGGAATTAGCATCTTTATTCGTTGAAGGGTTGAAGGGTAGGACAAATGTGGGGACTTTAATTGTAGCTATGTAGATGCATGTTTTCTATACAGTATAGCCTCCCCATTGGATTGGATAATGTTGCGGTTCGATCGTCGCAGTTGGCAGAGGGTTATACGACGGATTTCCCAGTAATTCTTCTAATAGTACGTCGACCTGTTGAAAGTGAGTATCCCTTCTCTTTAAGGGTTGGTTAGATTCGATCGATGTTGGCAATTTAGAGCAGTGGCCCATTGGCACTTGGCAGGAGTACTTACCACTATACTACCGAGAAACTGTGACGTTGTACGTGTCATCCATTTTTTAGGTGGAGAAGTTATGATAATTCATGTTTTCACAATCGACTTTGAAACTTTGGATGGATATCGCTCCGTTGACCTGTCCAATGATTGCTTGGAATGGGAGAAACTGTCATATTGCGTTTCTCGCGTGAAAAATGTGAAGATGAAATCTATTTGGGCGAGCATGGCAACCCCAAGATTTGTACAGCATGAGCTATCGCTTCTGGGGCACCAAACATCTCCACAGTATAATAGTTTTTCGCCTATAACACCCGAACCGTTACGTTTACAAGAAAAATAGGGATTAGAAGAAATATTCTCTGCGAAACTCCCTACAATTTGATACCATGGTCAACTCCTTTTGACGAACAGTGATGCCTGGAATAGAGAAAGGAAGAGGATCCTTTTCATGAAAATCATATCTTCATTCTCAATTTCATTTTTGGGCAAAGAACACCCAAACTGTTGGGTTTACCAGGAAAATTATCATCACTTAAAATATTCCCTGTAAAATTCCCTACAATTTGATACCATGGTCAACTCCATTGGACCAACACTGAAGCCAGAAATGGAGAGGGGAAAACCAGCTTTGAAAAAACCCACATATTCGAGGCAATATCTGTATGGTCTTACTCGGTATATCTATGGACTCTGGCAAGTGGCATTTGAATAAGAAGAAATAGAATTTCGCGGTCTACGCGAGATTTTTCTCCCAAATCCTTTCCTCAAGGTCCAGGTCTCTTTTCACTTAAAAAATTTGACTAAAAAAATAAACGAGCGATAGGTAACCTCACTGCAGTACATCATGAGCCATAACCCTGAGCCGGAGCTCGATGGTGATAAGACATTGCGACAAATGACGCCGTTATAGCGTACCTTCGATTGGTCGGTGGTTTTGTGGTGGCGCGGCGCGGTTTCGGCGGATGCGAGTAATTCATTAATGGATATTATGTAATGGAAACTGCACTATAGAGTTGAGGCCTTGGTACGGCTCTACCTTAGCGAGAGATTTTAACCAATACGGCGAAGAGAGAACGCCGCTGATCGAATATAGGTGTACTTGTGCTGTGCACTTTACGTAATGCAAATGAATAGCTCTATCAAATTTTCAAACCGAGTAATTGAGGTCGTCGATGGTCGATGGAATCATACACAATTGAGCTCGAGAATTTTTCTGGTAGGTACCTACGCCGAAGGAAAATCCCAAACTTTTATTTGACTAATATACGTTTTGCGACGTAATTTGCAAAATATGTACTTATATATCTACGTGTGAATCATTTAGTAAACGTGGATAATGCTTTCGGTATAATGTACGTATACGAGACACGAGGTCATTACTCGATTATCATTTTTTTTTTTTTTGGTCGCCAAATGCGCGAATATTGTCGCGCGTACGTGATTCATGGTTATAAGCGTCCGTTATTTTGCCATTTTAACCGTGTAAAGGACTCCTGTGTGCGGGTTTAAAACGTACACATATATACGGTGCACATTATAACATACACAAAGAGATAGAGCAGAGATGGAGAGAGAGATGTGCCATGTTAATAAATTACGGTATTAGAGGGGAATGCGAGGCCGAGGAACCGAGCGTACCATGCTTTGAGTAATATATCGCGTTTGAATTCTTAATATATTACCATTTTACCATTTACCGAGAGAGTGCCTCTCGCCGCAATACTTTCGAACCATTCTACGTATATACATACACACCGTCGAAAGAGCAGCTATACAGACGAGAAGGGGGCTAGCCTCTGTATAGATGTGTAGTAGCGTTCGCCTAACATACATACCGCGAGCTGAGAAATGTAACAACATAACATCTGTTTGTCAACATTCGGTGCTTTTTTGGTTAATCGCCAACACGTGTCTGAAAAGATTACCCCATTCACGGATGTCGAATTATTTTCAAATTGTGTGAGATATGATTGAAGTGTACGGGCAGAAGATGGCGCTGGTGTGCCTGCATATATTATGCGCGATTCACCTTAATCGACTGCGAAATTAATAAATTAGTGGTTGGTGGTGACGGTAGTGACGGTGGTGCACTCGCCAAATCAAGTTTTGACGAACAGGTCAAAGTTTATGTGCACCCTAATTGTGCCAAAGGCTTGTCCTCAATTTTGCAAAATGCCGTTTAAAGAGCGGTTTTGACTGTCTTAGGAGAGTTTTCACCCCCTCGAGAGGGGTTTCCCTCAATATCTCAGGAAATATCGATTTTAGGTAAAAATTGCTTTAGTCAAGTTTTACAAAAAATTGTATTTCCTGTTGACTAATTGGGAAATTAGACCAGAATTGGCGTAATTTGTGCACACTGGGGGTGGGTGGTGGGGGAAAACTTCACTTTTCTCTCATATCATGTTTTGAAGAAATCTCTGATGATTTTTGTAAATTTCTAGAAGTGGTTAGGTAGGAACTTCAATCAATAATAGATAATTTGAAGATTTAAAAAAGTTTTCAACTCCCCCCTCCTTGCCCCCTCATTTTGCTAATTCATCAATGAGGATATCCGCTCCATCTAAAGTCAGTTAAAAATTCAACGTAGCTACTTGAAAAGAATGAAAAGTGAAACTACGTCCTACAAGACGTAGGTACTCGTACAACATAGTGAGAGTGATGGCATATAGATGTAATATAATTTGGAGATGACCCACA
This sequence comes from Paracoccus marginatus, assembly GCA_900065295.1. Taxonomy (NCBI): domain Eukaryota; kingdom Metazoa; phylum Arthropoda; class Insecta; order Hemiptera; family Pseudococcidae; genus Paracoccus; species Paracoccus marginatus. Next base: position 7,993 of record FIZT01048959.1, read on the forward strand.
ATGAGTAAGTAGATTTACGGCGTGATATTGTTCTTGTTACGATAATTTCGCAACGTTGCCAAGTGGTTTGCGGTTTTTTAATGAGATCTTTAAAAACGTATAAACGGTTTCCTGGTTCGGTATATCGCGTGTAATATTAATTATCGAACTTGTAAGACTGTTTGTTTGTTTCTTTCATCGCATAAAAAAGTAGATAGGTAAATCAAGGGGTCGTCAAATTAACGAATGAAGTAAAAATAGTTGAAAAAGGCGACTCTATGGTGAGCCGAAAAAAACAATTTGAAAATATCCGAGTCCCTGAGTGATATTACCTCTCTGTAAGGCTACACACGACGCGAATTTCTAGTTGGAATAAAAAAAAGAAAGAAAGAAACGTGAAAACGACACGACGATGGTTCAGTGTTTCAATGAAAACGATACAAGGGCAGGTCCATGGCCGCTGCATATGTACGCGGGTATCGCGTATGTGTATACGCTTGTCTTCGTCGCCGTTCTGCTCAATTCAAGCCCAAGTTGAAAATCAACCTGCGAATGGTATTGAAAGAAGTTTATCGTTAATCTGTGACCGTTCGCGTAGGTACGACTACGAGTATTTACCTTGCTGGCGACTGAGACCGGGTGCCAGTGCGAGTTACCTTCTAACAAATCGAACCGAACGAAAGGTATTTTTCAATTGTTGCAGAAAAATGATCTCTGTAACTTGTACCCTACTGCTGTACGTAGGTAGGTACATATATTTTTTTTTTTTTTTGATACGATGCGAGCAGAGAATAAATGGCACACGAGTAGTCGAGTACTCGCGCGCTGTATTTAATCTACATTATTACCGACTGAATACCGACAACGACCGCAAACAAAAGAGCCACTACAATGTGTTTCTTTGCCTCTCGTCTGTCTTGTATGGTATACGCAGACGTATGTACTGCAGGTACCTACTATATATTGGTGTATTAGCTGCACAAATACATGCACACGTATTGCAGAGTTGTATTCATTCTGGTGTACTAGGTACTCGTACACTTGCATACAAACGTAACCGTTGAAGTAATCCGTTTGTTGCGTGATTATCGTTTTAGATTGAAATGATTATCTTTTTTCGTCGAGTGTGTTTGTGTGAGATGGCTTATTCAAACGAATTAGTGAGCCGCTCCTACGGAAAATTATACTCTTATTAATTAATAGGATGGAAATTACGATAACGCCGGGTATATGGTTGAATCGAGCCCGCGGCCGGATTCCGGAACCGACCGAGATTATTGGGCACGTTTGATGGATTACTACCGCACGCAATGCACATCCTACTACGCTCGTAGTTTCGTCCGAGTGTCGAAGTCGATGGAGTCTTTTTTTTTTTTACTTTTTCGAAAAGAATGATAAAAAAAATTCCGGGGAGTGTTTTGTTCTTCATTCGAACGGAATTAAGTATAGAAGAGTATGGTAATTGAAACGGTAATCGATCATACGCGGGCAGTGTTCGAGATAAGAAGACGAATAATCGTTTCGTAGAAGTCGACGATACGGTACGGTACTTGAAAATACATACGTACGTATAATATGTACTTACGTATACTGCTGATTGAAACATTATCATCACGAACCCACCGAGTGATTAGGCGACAGTGTTGCGAGCACGTTCTTACGTTTAATCAGCTGACTGCTATACAAATGAATCATTTAGTTCAAAAATAGTAATTAGCGTAATTAGGTGCGTTGTGTGTGTGTGCTCGTGTGATGATAATACGTAGGATAAATGAAGTTGTCAACTGCGCGCTACGATTGTCGTCGGAGTCAGGTCAACGCGTGTGGGGAGGTTTTGATTCGCGATCGTGGGGTCGCGATGAAATTGTATTGTACATCGAAAAATTCAATTTTTACCATAAAAATATTTCAAATTAAATGCAAAATGAAATGTTATAGTAAAAAATTTGAAAAACTGAAAATTTTCCAATTTTAAAGCAAAATCAATTTCATCCTAAAAAATTTCAATTTCTCTGTCAAAATTCAAGTTTATAATCAAAATACTCCAGAACTGAAAAAATTGGAAAAATATTCCAAATATACTGCAAAATTGAATTTCATTTTTAAAAAATTGGAAAAAATGAAAATTGAATTTTATAACAAAATGCTGATCTGCAATTTTTATCGTGAAATTGAATTATTTATTGTAGAGAAGAAAAAAAAATTGAAAAGAATTTCAATCCAATCAAAATCCAGTTCTATTGGGTAATTTCCTCTTTTACAGCTAAATTCAATTTTTATTTCAACCAAGATTCCAATTTTACCTCAAGATCTAAAACTGAAAAAAAATGATTTTCATGGAAAATATCCCAATAATTCAAAAGTGAAATTCGATTTCATCATTAATGAATCCAATTTCTCAGCAAAATCGAGTGAGGCTTTTATTTAAAAAAAAATCCAATTTCACTACGATGATATCCAATTTCATCGAAAAATTGAAAAACCAAGTCATATTTCAAAAACAACCCAAGTCAACTGCAATAATTCAATTCCATCTCAAAAATTCCACTTTGAGAGCAAAATCGAATTTTTTTCTAAATGTTCAAATTTCACACAAAAATTCAATTTCATCTCGAAATACTTGAAAACTGAGAAAATGATTTTCATTTAATGAAAATAATCCCAGTTTAATGATAAAATTTGATTTCATTTCAATAAATCCTATTTCCCAGCAAAATTGAGTATCTATTTTTTAAAAAATCCAATTTTACTGCAATGTTATCGAATTTCATTAAAAAATTGAAGAATTGAATTATATCCAAAAACAACCCAAGTCAACTGCAAAATTCAATTTCATCTCAAAAATTCAAAATTCGAAAGCAAAATTGAATTTTTTCTCAAAATATTTCAATTTTATTTCAATAAATTAAAAAGTTGGTAAATTCCAATTTCAAAGCAAAATTCAATTTCACCTCAAAAAATCTTAATTTTTCATCAAAACTAGATTTATTATCATATACTCGTATCATTCCAATATCACTGCAATAAAATCGAATTTTATTTTTAAAAAATTGGAGAAAATGCAAAACTTCCAATTTCAAATCTCAATTTATTTCAAGAATTTTTTGATTTTTCAGCCGAGTGCAAACTTCAGTGCTGAAAACTTCATTTGTATAGGTTCAATCAGAGACATTAGAGGCAATTTTTTCTCCAAACTTCATCTTTGTTTTGCTAGAGCAGTCGTAAACTCAGTCCTTATTTTTGCTAAATATTTGCCCGATTTTGAAACGAAAATTGCCTATTCCTCTTATGGCACTCTATGATCGCAGCTTCTGATCAACACTCGATAAAAAAAAATAACGCTTCGAATAAGTTGCGCACAACTCTCACTTCCAGATCGAGTTCAATCTCACAAAAACGCCAGATTTCAACGCAATTGAGGACCGTCCCTACCATCGAGCGCTGTTTGGAAAAATCTCTACCTCATCCATATGCCCCCTCCATCTGGTTCGTTTCGATTGCAAGTCAACGACCATCGTCGTATGGCAATCGTAACATTACCGAGAGCCCTCCAATGCTATATCCAATCGAGCAACAATCAAATTACCGCACGTCTTCGTCTCCGATTCGCATTCGTCGAGTCGACTATAGAGAGAGACTACGTTCCATCAAATGAACGCACAATTGACACCAGTCAGCCGAGCGTATCGACAAACATAACCGAGTAATAAAAACCCGTTAAATAAATTATTCATAAAAAAAGCAAAGTCGAGCGATGTAAAAAGAGTTTAAAATTTAAAAAAAAAAAACCTTCACGATAACTCGACGCATAGCACGCTAAATTCCCTCTTCCTGCATCCGCGAGTGTACTACGTACTATGCTGTGGAGGTGGCGGCATACGCTAGGCCAGATCATCGCCATCATCGTCGTCGTCGTCGTCCGTACATATATTTAAACCCTTTAGCTTTTTTAATGGTTCACCATCGACGTCGTCGTCGCCGCTATGCACGCGTTATTACTCGCAGAAAGTGCAACAGAAGTGGTGGTGGGGCGAGGTTAGACGCAGATAGAAAAAAAAACACTATCAAGATAAAGCCTCTCTATACACATTACACGTTCGCATATTAACGGGTAAATATTAAATACAAATTGTTGAAAGCAAAACAGCCGAAAAACAAGGCTTCGGGTAACACGAATTTCCGATTTTTTTTCATTCGTGTTTCCGTCGCGTACCCGCCTTCTAATTACACGGCTTATTAAAATTTAGAGCAAAAGCGTATAGGTTGAGCTACCTTTTACTATGTAGAATGTTGCATCGGTGACGAAGCCGTGTGGAGAGAGGGTGGCAGCTTATACGTACGTATAGTACACGCGGCGGCGTTGTTGTATCCATTTCGTCGACGAGTCGAGTTTAAAATTAAAGCTCTGTTGTATGGCCGCTTTACGTTAGATGCGACGATGACACAGAGAGGAGAGTCAGAAATGGCATTTGCTTGTTTAAAGTAAACGCGATACTCGTCCTTGTCCAGCGCCCAGCGCACCGATCAAAACCCATATTCGTGCCGTGGCGTCTCTGCCTCTCTCTCTCTCTCGTCGCGTCGCGTACATTATTGTACGTATCTTTCCTCCTTATTGTACACTCGCCGCGTAAACATTTGACATGAGTATAGCTGCCTGTGCCGACCCCCTCGGATTCTTCCTGGCTCCCTTTGTCGCTTCATAATACGCCGGCGAACCGCAGCGAAAACGACATTATGCCATTGTTTGAGTCCAAGCTATACCGCTCACTTCCGTAATAGTCTGGCCTACATTTTTACTCGAGCTTTGCGTTTTAACGCGCCGAATACGACGTTATAGGTAGAGGTACGCTTACATTTAGCAGTAAGTGTAGTATATATAGGTTTGCTCCTTGTTGGTCGTATCCACCTTTTTCGCCTTCCCCCCCCCCCCTCGTCAATTCTCCGGCATCGTTTTACCATTCCATTGATGACGTGTAATTAAGCGGTATTTAGTATCCATCTATATATGCATCGTCGACTGTCGTCGCCCCATGTCGCGGGTACCTAATCAGATTACCCTGGAATGAGCTAAATGTACAGATAAAGGGGGCCGCCGGGTAGAGGTATAAGTTCCACACGATATAATTGATCGGTTCGCGATCGCGGCGATGTTAAAATATATTGCATCGTCGTGTCATTTATGTTGCTCTGTCACCCCCTCCATGGGCGTGTGATCGGTTGGTTATGACCTACGACGCTGCGATATATGTACGTATCTGGTAGGTATATTGTACGGACAGCCTGGTGAAAGCATATCTATAATCGTAATTTGTACGTAACCGTATTCCGTGTACGTAGATTGGACTACTAGGTATATATCTACGTACACACAGTGTACATATAACGCACCTGTTAAGTAGGTAGCCAATTAAACCAGTAATCATCGAACCGCAACCTTGCGTCCATTTATAAACATACTTGCCGATAAATATACCTACGAGTGGTTGCGATCGGAATACCTTATGAGTGGTTTTTTAACACGATTATGTGTATCGTTATCGTTTAGGTTTTATTTAATATACTTATGTATACTTGCTGCTGGTTTCGTTGTGTGGAGAATTTAAAAGCTGGCTTGAAAGTATCGAGGGTATTGTGCGGTGGTTGTTGGGTTCGATTTCGGTGGTCCCAAATTACGACTGATTTCTATTTTACGTATTTCAGTCGAAAAATTTCAAATCCTTTGAAAGTTACAGTTTTTGAGATTTTGCTGAATTTTTTAAATTTTTTTAGGGAGAAAAAAATTTATTTTTTTTCAACTGAAAATTTTAAATTTTTTTCTAAAATTGATAAAATTGAGAAATGAATGTTTTCTTCAAATTAGAAAATTTCCTAATCTATAAAATTGGAAAACTGAAAAAAAAAATAAGTTTTGGAAAATTTTCCATTTTTTTAAAAATTGAAAATTTCTGGCTTTTTCTGAAATACTTAGAGACATTCAAAAAAGTGATACGACTCTGATTTTTTTCAAGAATTGATTGAAAATTTGAAAATTTCATTTCCTTTAAATCTGAAATTTCTCTGACAAGGGAGCTACCCGAGGTGTCACACTGTCACACGTCAGATAAAAATTTTTTATAACAGGCTTGTAGAGCATCACGAAAATACCTCACAGCCATTGGCATTCTGTGAATTAAACTTGGGGGAGCTGTGGAGGGTTGAATTTTGAAAAATCGCTCATTTTTCGAATTTTGAATCCCCGCAGCTCAACCCCAAGTTGACTTTGGGGGCTCAAATTTTTGTCATGGGAGCTTCTCGTGTTTTTTTACAAGCCCGCAGTCAAAATTATTTGTTTGGCGATTTTGCATTTTTCAGGTGTATTAGGCCATTTTTCGAAATTCAACCCCCCACAGCATCCCCCTCCCCTCAAGTTGACTTCAAGATGCCAAGTTTTGGCTGTGGGGGTTTCTCGTGATGCTGCACACTAGGGTGGCCCTTAAAAAAAAATTTCGAATTTTTTTCGATACCCCTCGTAGATTGGTGCCTTTACATGAGAAAAAAATCCAAAAAAATTTTTAGCTCGATCGGTGCATATTTACTCGGCGCGCGAGGGCAATCTTTGTAACGCGCGCGACATCATAAATGCTTCCACGAGAATCCCGTGAGAAAAGCGACGTTTCTCTTCGGGAAAAAAAC
>FIZT01048975.1:0-21787 GCA_900065295.1 Paracoccus marginatus
AAATTTTGAAAAAAAGTGCAACTTTGGCCTGAAAAAGGCTATTTTTTGCTTAATTTGTATGCTTGGAACTTGGAAGCATAATAAAACGCTTTTACTTCATATTCGGAAATAATTTGGGGGGGGGGGCTAATGCAACATTTGGGAGGGCTATAGCCCCCCCAGTCCCCCTATCACCGCCTATGGATAAAACGTTGAAAGATTCATCACATTTTTCAACAAAACCAACACACTTACCTATAAGCCGCAGACAAAAATGTTCATAAGATATGTAACTACTTTTTTGATTTTCCATCTACAATCTACGTTAGAATGAAAACACGACCAGAGTTGAAAAATGAAATGATCACTCGAACCATCAAACAAGTACAGGAATACCATACGAGCACTTTTGCTAGAGGTAGAGAGAGATACGAGAGTGCTAAACTTGACGATAAAAACCATACTCGAAATAACAAGCAAGAAATACCTATACGGCTAAACCTCTAAACCTTATCGTACTTTACCTACGCATACGGTCGTGTTGTGTTTTCATTGTGTTTGTAATTGTTATTCGTATTTCCTTGCCGCAGAGCGCAGACCAACTTCAGATCTACTTACATGTCAAAACACAGAACTATTCTATTCAACGTCTGATAAATTCATAGAAAGAGTACATACAAGTTACATCAATGATAGATTTTGCTGCACAGTGCACGTTAGTGTTGAAAAAGTATCCATAGTTGAATTTCACTGTCGATATATCGAAACCGTTTTAGGCAGGGATAATTTTCCATAATTTTGATGCAAAAAATGCGTTGTTTCATTTTCATAGATCTACTTTGTATCTTGAAAAACAACAAATTCCCCATTTTCCCAATATTCCACCATTTCTGCCACATTAGTTATTGACCTTGAGGGCTAATTATTCGAAAAATCAAATGTACACCCGTTCATTTCTCATTTTTTAAAATTTTTTTCATTTCCTCCAAAACAAGCAGTAAAATGTTGGATCAGTAAAATTGGAACCTAAAATCGGTGGTTCAGAAATTTTTGTCGATAGTATCGATAGTCGATTTTCGATATATCGAAACTATCGATAGTTTTTCAATACTAGTGCACGTTAAGCAACAAAATGCTGACGTCTTGTCTATAGATATTTACAAATTATGTAATTATGTACGTACATATATGTACTTAATCATTTTGTACGATTCAAAACATTCTACAAAGCGTTTATTTAAAAGAATCAGAAAAATGGTTAATACAAAAAAGATAATGACACTATATTACAATTTAAAATGACGATTTACCTGTTCGCGAACATAAAAAGCTGATAGAATGAAAACTCATTATATTTATGTATATGTAATGGAGATGATTTTGAAGGATTGAATCCATTCAGAAGTAGATATTCGAAAAAAAAGAAGGATAAAATACATATTTTAGAACAGTTACTTATAAATCTCTTTCAGCTCTTCGGCGACTTAGTACGTTATGCGAACCGTATGTGCAACCATTCATTCACTATAAGCAAACACACAACACACATCTTTACAAAATGCACTTTTCATACACCCCTGTTTATAAATTACTCAATTCGTCGAATTGAGATGCGGAAAAATCATCTCGAAAATTATTATTACGCAAGATATGAATCAAACTCTCGCATCATCGTTCCATTTTTTGAAACATTTCACACCCGTACACTTGAAATATAATCGTACTCTTCGAACAGAGCTATGCTAACTAACCATAAGCTCATGACCGGTTTTATTCTTCAAAAGTAATAACTTCTGGTTGATGTCGCACATAATAGAATTAAAATCTTCGGACGGAGAAAGGACGTCGCCATTTATCAAATCTTGCGCAATAGTTTTAGTTTCAGTGCTCTTAAAATTTAATACATCATTCAAATGGTGCAGCATCTCATTCATGGTTTGCATATATTGAGCATGTCTTTCTCTGAAGAATCGATTACGCTCGTCTAGTGTTTCTTTCAAAGACGTAGCTGCTTTTCGAGCTTTTTTATACTTGTTGTAAACTTCCTGAGAATCGAAACGTAATTTTTCGTATTTTTCGTTCGACTGCTCGAGCTAGAAAAAAACGTGAAGAGTTAGTCGACGAAAATTTTTAATTTATTCGTAGAAGTTCGTAACGAACCAACCTTTTCATTCCATTCGGCTATTGCAGCATTATACTTTGTTTCGATATTTCTTAAATCAGCTCTTAATTTTCTTATTTCATTTTTCTCTTCGCCTTCTTGAGAGAATTTCATCTCGTCCAATTGTTTCTTTAACGAATCGTACTGTCAAGTAAAACCGTAACAGTAAAATTATCAGTACAAGAATACATAGAGCAGGTGGATATAAAATTACATACATTTGCTGTTTTCTCTTGCAATCGATGTTCTAAATCTAAGGCACGCAGAATTAAATCGTCGTATTGTTTTTTATACGAGTCGGATAAAATTTGAATCTCTTCCGAACATATCCTTACTGCTTCCTCTTTCACGTTAGCTTCCATTTGTAACAGTTGTGTTTTATGGGAACTTTCCATTTCCAAAATCTTTTTAGCGCATTCTAGTTCCAACTTACCTAGAAAAATAGCGTATAAATCTTTCGATAATGTGAACTGGGATATAAAACGGCTTACTTAGTTGGTCCTGATGGAATACTTCGACTTTGGAGAATTCGTTTTTCAGCGAGAGCTTAAGCGTGTCTAATTCGTGGACGTGTTTTTCATTGGTTTTTCGTAATTCATCTTCGTGACCGGTGATCAAAGAATCTAATTCTTTTTTCTGTTGAACATACTTTTTCTTAGATTTATTTTTAAATTTTGAGTGTTTTGATGTGAATTAAATAATTACCTGATCTTCTAGTTCACTTTGTAACGCTTTCAATTTTTCATCCATTTGGTTCCTTACTGAAATGGAAATTTATTGGTGAAAATCATCAATGGCTTTAAAATATCAAATTTATATGAAAATCGACAAACCGTCATTAAGATTTTTGATCGATTCATTTAATTTATTTCTCTCCTTTTTTAACTCAGCTACTTCTTTTTCAATTGATGAATTCTGCCTCAAGAGCGAGTCTTTGGTAACACAAACCTCAATGTACATTTTCTTTACATTATCACATTCTTTAATGCTTTCTTCTAGATCAGATCTGAAAACAAATACAATTAACTCAAGAATACGCGATGTTTTCAAAATTGCGTTCGAAATTCTCACTCTAGTTTTGATACTCGTTCTTTCAAGTCTGTTGTAATATTATCTTCTACTATTTTTAAAACGTTATTTCTCTTATTCGACTCGTTCTCGTTGATGGTTTTTTTGAGATTTTCATTTTCTACAGATAGCTCTTGTAATTTCTTTCCCAACTGTTGAACTTCTTCACGAGACTCGTTTTGGATTGAATGATAATTCGCTATTCTTTCGGATTTAAATTTTTGTAAACTTTCGTTCAGTTGGTTTCTCTCTTTCTAAAAGTATAATAAACTTTTAAGAATTTATTTTATCGAAAACACTGAAAAATATGGGAAAAAATGAATTACTTTTAAAGCGGTGATTTGGATTGAAAGTGAATTCATTTCGGCTTTCTGCGATCTCAATTGATTTAATAGCTTGGCAGTATCATGGTTGGCGGAGGTTGATATTAATTTATGGCACTGAGATTGACTTTCTTCCAAGTTGGCAGTTAATTTATTAATTATTTCGGCTTTTTCAATGAGCATGGAATCGTGCACTCGTTGCAAGTCCAAGAGCTGGTGTTCTAATTTCAAACACTCGTTTTCCTAAAAAATAAAAATAAGCTAGACTCAAAAAGAAACACACACTAAAATGTAAGATTAACAAAATCACCTTGGCCATTAATTTATTAGACAACGAAGTAATTTCTTTTTGAATATCAGCCATCTCTCGTTTATGTTTCGAATTGACCTCTTTTAAAAAAATATCGAAATTCTTCTCTTCGTTTCTGAAAACGTTTTTTTCAGCAACCATTAACCTTTGTTCCATTTCACGATTTGCCAGTTTACACATTTCTAATTCGTGAAGAGCCTACAAGGGTAGAAAAATCGATTAATCCTTGAACTTCAACCTTAGAATAAAATATCAATAGAAAGAGTTACTTTATTCTTTTGATTTTCGGTTTCTGAAAACCTGCTTTTCCACTCTCGTAGATCGTTTTCAGTGCTTGATAAACGTGTTTTGGTTTCAACTAAATGATTAAACGATATTAGTCACACGAATAAAAATGAATAAAAAACAGATTCAAACTCACCAAGTGTTTTTTGTGATTCGCCAAGTGTTACCAGTGCTCTCTGTTTCTCTGCTTCCAGCAAATCGATTCTTTCGCTAAGATGGGATTTTTCCTTGTTAGAAGTTTCTTTGAAGTTTTCAAAATCACTTCGTAACTGATCGATTTCACGAAGACGAACTTGATATAGCACTTGAAGCTGTTGATAGTTATCATAACCTGACAAAATTCCCATATTTGTAAAATTCATAATATTTATTTGACTCAAGGAAGGAATTTAACGTACCAGGTGACTTGAATCGAGGACTGCTGTTTGAAATGCTGACTGGAGATCCATTACTCAAGTGTTTCAGATCTTTAGAATGTTTAAGAAAGTTTGATTCATAACCTACAATGTGAACACATCGTTAACATCGTAATAAAATGAAAAAAAAAACTGAGTTGAAAATGAAAAATATATTATGATATTACCATGCGATGAATCGTAGTATGAATTTTCGACAGAATGAGAATCATCTTCAAGATCATCGAAAGCGGTTAGCATCATATCCTTTAACTATGCAAAAGAGTGTAAGTTATTGTTACAGGAGTGTAGTAAGTAATCTTAAGGATTAAATATTTCACTACTTACCTCTTCATTTCGTCTTTTTTCATCTTCATCCGCTTCCAATTCCTCCGGTTCGGGTTGATTAAATTCCAACCTGTTGAATTCGGAGTTTTGAAATAAGCTTATTCCCGGATTACTATCCATTGCAAGGAGTTCATAACATTATGGAAACTCAGAATAGTTTATCACTTCTTGTTTGAAATTATAATACAGAAAAACTCAAAGAAATTGGGAAAACTTCATTAAAAATTAAATTATGATTTTCGAATAAACTTTGGAATCGGAAAAGAAACACAACAAACAAACACAAACGCGGGATATCTTATCACTTCAATAGCCAATCAGATTGCATTATTTTCATTTGAAAACAACGCTCTCTGGGAAAAATTCACGGAAATACCCGATTTTGAAGGAGAAGTGAGGTTAGCAGAGCATAACCAAATTTCAATTCAAAACATGTGAGCGTGAGCTTTCTGTTTGAAAAACTTTTTTTACTGAAAACTTTTACCTTCGTGAACTAAAAAAATGTCATTTACTGTAGGAATTTTAACAGGTATGAATATTTTACGTAATCCTCTGACAAACTTTACGTGAATGTTGACGAATTTTCCATTACGAAACTCTTATCACTTGATAACAGAATTAACATTTTATTCCGGCGACGAACTTTTCGTATAATTAATTTAATTTTATGACATGATTTATTACAGTGAGTGACAGGTGTTCTGCTGGGCTGTCTGAAGACAAAAGTGGAGAAGCAATTGAAAATGAATTCAAATTGGGACGTTTAGGTCAAGCTGAAGTAGTTGCTAAAGCTTGTGTAGCTGATGGAAAACTTTTCATACAGGTTCAAAAGTAAATTTGATTAATTTTTCAATGCAGCGTCATTTTAATTAACAAAATTTTCTTACAGGAAAAGTTGATTGATTGGTCTAATCAAAATATCAACTTGATAATTACCACAGGAGGTACCGGATTTGCTCCTAGAGATGTCACTCCTGAAGCTACAAAAGCTGTCATTGAAAAAGAAGCTAATGGGATTTCTATCGCATTGATCAGTGGCAGTTTACAAATTACTCCTTTTGCAATGCTATCTAGGTATGTACTCGAGCGAAAACCATTTACAAAAAATATTAAAAATGATTATGATGAATTATGATTTATGTTTCAGATTAGTATCGGGTATAAGAAATCGCTCTCTGATCATTAATCTTCCAGGTAGCCCTAAAGCTTGTATCGAATGTTTGCTTATATTAAGACCAGTTTTACCTCATGCTATTGAGTTGATTAAAAATGAGCCTCAGGCTAATAAATTGCACGAAACTATGATCAAAAAAGAAAACGACGGGGGTGGTTGCAATCATCTCTGTCATAGCAAGGTAAACAAAGCTTATAGCTCATAATGGAAAAGACGAGTTAATAATTTCAGGTTATTTTTATTCTTAGGTCGATGTCAGTAAAGTTGCCAATCGAAAAAGGCACTCCCCTTATCCAATGATTTTAGTAAAAGAAGCTCAAGATATAATTTTAAGGACTATTACCGTTCAACCACGAGTTACCATTGATATAAAGTAAATATTCATTTCGTTAGATTCATTTTTTTAACGTAAAGTTTGATTGATAATTTCTTTTCAAGAAACGCTCTTGGATACATTCTTGTGTCTGATATTTTTGCCCAAGAACCTTTCCCTCCGTTTAGAGCTTCCACTAAAGATGGTTACGCTGTGATCGCCGCAGATGGAGCTGGAAAAAGAAAAGTACTTTCTGGATCAGTTGCGGGAGAAGTATGCCAAATTTCACGTTTGATAAATTGTGGTCTCTATGTGAAAAATGTAATGCGTTTTAAATTTGTAGTCAAGTCAGAAACGTATCCAAGCTGGAGAATGCATTAGAATAACAACTGGTGCTCCGATTCCCCTTGGAGCTGATGCTGTGATTCAAGTCGAAGATACCGAACTGATATCCGCTGATGATACTGGAACTATTGAACTGGAAATTAACATTTTGAAAGCTCCTTCGGTTGGATTAGATATTCGGTAAGGATTTTTTAAATAACTAATGACGTCTGTTTGATTAATGAAAAAATCTTTTTTTTTATTTTTAGAGATATTGGTTCCGACATCGAACAAAATACTTTGGTTTTGAAAGGTGGCGATATTTTAACTCCGGCAGCTCTTGGAATATTGGCCACGGTAGGAGTTTGTCAAGTACCTGTTATAAGGTACCTATAAATCGTACTTTCAACGAAATCTTTAAAATACAATATGTTTTTTCTGTATGTAAATTTTTACAAATTTTAGTCGTCCAAAAATTGGTATTCTATCAACCGGAAACGAAATACAGAATCCAGACGGAAAACTTGAATTTGGAAAAATTAGGGATAGTAATAAGATAACTTTAACAACTTTGCTGAAGGAAAATGGTTACGACGCTGTCGACTTCGGAATCGTCGTAGATGAGTAGGTTTCTTTTTGTAGTGAATATTAAGTAGCTAAATGTATGAATGATAATTTCATTTTGATTGTTATTCTAGGCCCACCGCCCTTTTAGAAAAAATTCAGACAGCTCTGAAACAAGTCGATGTTTTGATTACGTCTGGAGGTGTCTCAATGGGAGAACGTGATATATTGACTGATGTACTAGTTACCGATTTGAAAGCGACACTTCACTTCGGTCGCATAAATATGAAACCAGGGTAAGTGTGTCATTTTCAAGTTACCTTTTTCGAAAATCGACTTCAATTTTGTTGATTTTTTCGCAGAAAACCTACCAAATTTTTCTCAATTCCTGTTGAAAATGAAAAAAAGTTCCTGTTTGGATTACCGGGTAATCCGGTTTCAGCTACCGTGACATGTCATTTGTTCGTTTTGCCAACATTAAGAGCGATGAGTGGCGTAGCTAGCCCTAGTCCTGCACTTATCAAAGTTCAAGTGAGTTTGAAATTTTCAATTTGACTAATTATTTGCAAGTTGAACTCATATTCAAAGTGTAAACTTCATGTTTCAAATTTTGTTTCAGCTGGTTCATGAAGTTACCTTAGATGATCGTTATGAATACGCTAGAGGAATTTGTTACTGGGTTGAAAACGATCCTGTACCTTGGGTTACCTTAAATGGTAGTTTTTTTTTAATTTCAGGAGAACGGTAACTATCAATTTTATATTAATTTTAGTTATTATTACTTTTTTTTTCAGGAAATCAAATAAGTTCTCGAATGTTGAGCATGGTACATGCGAACTGCCTACTTTATTTACCTGTTGCGACTGAAACGATGAAATTTCTTCAACCTGGACATATTTTAGACGCTGAAATCATCGGTAAATGGTAAAATAAAATGTGGAATAAAATACATATAAAATTGAATTTATTTACATAGCTGTCGGGTTACTAGAAATATTTTTTAAATACGATTATGTACATAATTTCGAATCTATACAATAAAAAATGTTTATTTATTGGCACATATTTTTATTCTTAAATAATATAAACTGTAATCAACAGCGCTTTTACGCCGTTCTTTCGATGCTGTATTTCTTCTTATGAATACTTTCCAACTTTTCAGTGATAGTCGACAGATAATTCGTAAAGCCGGTTGGTTTGCTTATATAATAATCCTCTAGCGGATTGGCGACCAGTAAAGCCTCTTCAACGACATTCAACGCGTAATTTGGCACAATGTTGATGCTGAATTTTAAGTACCGATCGCTGGGTATCTTATCGTCAACGGAAGATCTGCAACAAGTGAACAGATTAGTTGGCTGCTTTGCTTTGAAAAGAAACTTTAACAATCGGAGAAGAAATCGGAGGGCTTATTAGATTCGTGAAATTGTTGCAAGAAGCAAGAATAAGATTGGCATGTTTCATTCTCTGCTATAGCAATTAATATAACGTCATCTTCGATTTGAAAGCAAATAGCGTGAATTTGTCACAGTTATCATAATACAGTACGTGTAGGTATACGAAACATGATTTATGACATGTGTATTCAACAAAAATAGGCATAAAAGTATCAATGTACCTGGGTATTTTTGGTACCACGAATAGCTTCTCGCTTGGAACTGATTTTGTATGTATTGTTATTACGCGGACACCGTGCACTGACATTTCTTGATTGAGCATACAGCTTGCTCCAGCTACTGCGTATCTAGCAGCGTTGTAGACAACAGCTCCTGTATTGCCGAATTTTTGCTCGTTGCCGATTCCGATTGTTATTAAGCGACCTAGAAATGAAGTTTTCAAAGAGTTTTTATTTTAATACTAGCACGAAAGAATCGCAAAAATTAATGAACGTGGAATTCGAAGAGTTAAATCTCAGTCTCACTGGCAAGTTGTGTAGTTTGTAGGTACTCAAAGGAAAACTTAAAGGAAAACTTTTGAAATCGACTTCCTCTTGCCCTAACTATTTTGCGCTTCTTTGCCAATTTTTTCAATAAATCAATATATTACGTACTTCTAATTTTATATTCATCAAATTATTATTTGCAATTTCAATTAATCGGTAGTTTCAAGCAAATAATTAAAACAAAATTAAATCAATTTTATTAATTAATTATAATTAAAATAATGGTAACATTGATTTTGATTTTTTAAAAAAGGAACACTGGAATAAATTTTGAAAACAAAGATCAGATTATTTTTTTTGAAAAGTTTGAAATTTTGAGTTGAAGAATTGAAGTTCTGAAACTTTAAGCTTTAAAAAATTTCTTATTAAAAGATCTCGGAATAATAATTAACTATCGGAAGCTCATTCAGTGATCAACCGTGTGTCGTTTTAATCTTTGACTTTGAATATAGGTACCACAGCTCCAACAAGATCATAGTGTTTTCAAGTTTCGGTGAAAGAACTCTATAGACAAGATCATCTTTCGGATGACACTAAACTTGACTTAACATCATGAAATTATGGGAGCAGTGAAAGTAGACGCAATCCATGAGCCTACTTAATTTTTCACGTCAAATGTGGACAACTGCTAAAACAGATTCTCGTAAGCAACGACGCGCCGGAGACATTATAGGTGAGTATAGAAGAGTACAAAGTAGTAAATATAAATCTATCGTCGCAGAGTATCTTTACCTTTCTTATTCTTCAATAATGGCATGAATGTTCTAGCAGTGCGTAACATTCCAAATACATTAACTTTGAACATGGTCTCCCATTGTGAACTATCTTGCTGTTCGAGTTTTCCTTTGAAGCAAACTCCGGCTGTGTTAATTACGGCCCATAAACCTGTAAAATAATAGATAGGTATGTAATGGTATAGTAATTATTTCATTGACGGTATGATACATCATAAGCTTCAACTTTTCGCAAGGGGTGGTACTGTTCGTGGCGCGATGAGGAATTTCAATACATTTACGAGGCTGCCTAGCAAAAATTGATATTTCTCGTTCGTAGTTCGACGAGTTTCGCGTTATCACTACTCATCTGGCATTGTCGTTTTGGAATACATTTACACGGGCGGAAATCAGAATCGATACAATGAATATATTCGCGTTAGTATACGCGTTGAGTGAAAAAAGTAAAAATGATTTCAAAATTAAAAGTAATTTACAAGCTAATCTCCCTCAAGAGGAATCGGATGGCGACGATGACGAAGACGTGAGTGATCGCAGCGTTCGTAGCGAGGAGGACCGTCAAGGCACACCAGATACCGTGTCGGCTCCAGGACCGCAATTTTTTCAGATCAACAAGGAAGAAGTTGTCGTCTTGAGTAACGACATCGGCTCGCAAATATACCTGCTGGGTACAAATCACGCCAGTCCCGAGAGTCGCATAGCGGTCGATTCGTTAATTAAAGCCATTACGCCGCATATCGTAGTCGTCGAGTTATGCAAAACGCGAATAGGCTTAAATCCTTTGAAAACGTTCGAACGTAATCGTTCGTTTAATTTGTACTTGTTACGAGATGCCGTCTCCGAGCTCGGAATTAGCGCCGGATTCATTTGGTACTCGATGGCGTACATGGAACGATTCATTTCCAGATTACTTAACGTCGACTACGGCAGCGATATGAGAGCACCCGGTACTAGCGCTTCGTTTCAAGTCACCAATGCCGATCTATTAGAGAATAAGAAGAACAATTATAAAATTATGCTCGGAGATAGACCTATCGAAGTGACTATTAAGCGTATGGCGTCCATTCTAACGTTTCCGGAGAAAGCGGCTATTTGGTTTTTCAACATTTGCTCGGCCATTTTGGGTTTACGTTGTTATCTTTTAAACGTACCAACCGTATTGTTTCGAAGTCCTAAATTCAATCATGTTTTACTAGACGAACGAGACGTATATTTGACGTATTCGCTGCAAATGGCCGCCAACATATCCGATCAACCAGTTCGAGTCATCGGTATTGTCGGTAAAGCTCACGTGCCTGGTATTCTAAGCAGGTGGAACGCCGTGTCAGAAGACGAAGTTCGAAGAATTACTACCGACGAAGTTACCGCGTTTTACTAAAATTTACTTTATCGTAGGTATGTTACATATAGATACGAAAACGCAATTTTTATAACGTATGCGTCGAAATAAATCCATCTGAAAAATTCCAATTTGCATTTCAGGTATGAAAAATGGTGTGTGGAGTTACTTTCCAATAATATTATCGAGCACGTTCCACGCGATATGGCTTAATGTATAATCGTGCGAAAATTCTTTCTACTGGCCAATCTGGCGACATTCTCTTATCATTTCACCAGCATGTAGACAACAATAGGACGAATGATCGAGATTTAATAGAATTAGCACGCGCAAATTACCATCTTTAAATCGATTTACTCCTATCTGACCTCGATAATTACGGTTTTTGCAGCATCAAATGCACATGTAAGTATTTACAAGCACTCTCGACGAACTCATTATTAGTGTACGTGTTTAGGTAAAGCGAACATACAAATTAGAAGTTCACTTCTCTTCTTATCCAACTTCCAAAGTAAATAGCTAGGTACCTAGTACGAAAGTCATACGAAAAATTTTTTATTGAGAGCTTGAAGATTATTTTCGTCATTCACTAGGGTACTTTCGAAGTAAATTTAATAATAAAACCATAACGACATAGGTATGATAATAATTGACTCTTTAATGTTTACTGATGCAGTGGTCAGTGGTCACCGAATCGCCATAAAACGCAGCAGTCGCATGAGCGACGACGTATTGAATTCCAGAAATGATCACTTTCACAACGAAATTAACAGTAAGATATTCGCCATATCGTACAAAATATCAAGACTGGAATAATAATAATTAATGATAAGAAATAGGTAGGCACCGGTGTAGTGGTACGTAAGCAAGAAATCTAGTAGCTACCTGAGTTACGTAATTAACTGGTGGCCGCGCATCCAGTCCTATGCGACCGTTTGTTCGCTAATTATTCGCGTTTCAGCGTTGGTTCACGTTTTGTTGAAACATGTTCAGCATTCCACAAATGAAACTGCCGAAGAGAAAAAAATCCTATACGTAAGAACGGATACGAAAGACGACTTATGTTATTTCGACCGTTTTATATTAAACCCGAGTAGGTAAGGTACTGTGAATATTAAAAATTTACGCTTCAAGAGATCCACAACAACGACGACGACGACGTCTGCAACGATTCGCTCGTACATACGTATGCAGCATGTTGAAAATCTCGTAATATTTCGTACGCACGTATTGTGAGAAAGCTCGTAAAATTCACAAGTCTAAATATACCTACTACCTACACCTGAACTTGTAGATTTGTTCGCTTATTCGAATGCATCCACACACGTGTGTTCCAAATTTCGACATCATTTTTAAATTATGCTACCTGATACCCGCGGGAGACCTCTCACTCTCTTGGCTCAACATGGCATTGTCCATGACCGTGAATTGTATGGTTTATCTTGTTTATCATAAAAGTCAGTTTAATTTATAATTAACACCGTTGCATTCTCGCGAATCGTCTCCGAATATAAATCACAACGATTACGAGCAGCCGTTTACTTATGGGTGTGCACTCGGTGCGTTTGTATACCTGCTTCATTAATAGGAATTTAATTACATAGCGCGTGTGAATTACGTCACTGATTTTTTAAATTCCACCTTCATAGATCTGATTGTCAGTAAGGTTTGAAAATCGTTTAATATTTTTTTTCTATTTCCATTGTGCGACATGTACAGCTCAACTTTCTCTCCGGTCGACAGCCTTGCACGTGACAAGAAAACTATGTGTGCTTTGTACACACATACATACGTACGTACGTAGGTATAGTGTATATAGTGTATATCAGCATATATCTGTATAGTTTTTTTCTGTACATCGGTATCGATTGAGTCTTCCTATCACACATACACACACCCTAAATGTATTGTGGCTTCTTTTGCGTAGGTAGTTGAAATTTTTAGTTGAGGCTAGATCAACTTTAACACAGCTGTGTAGAGATTAGCTGCCGTGTTTATCCGGCTCTGCAGGTTCATCTTCGAAGATATATTCAAATTTTGCACCTGTTCAGCCTGTTCTAGAAAACTAGTTCTCGCAGATGATGAACAAATCATCGTGTGTCTGCATACGTAAACAATGAGGTAAATATTGTGAGGAAGAAATTTGCCTATTTCGTGTGAATCTTTGGATTTATGCAATGTATTGTTGGTAGCTATTTAATACCTAATCCATAAGTACATGCGAATCGATATACGGGATACTTTGTATCTGTTTGTTTACGTTTTCAACAATGAAGTATGCTATAGGTCATTTCGTAATGAAAAAGTCATGAATTCAACATGCATGCTTGTATCTATTCGAGGCTGAAAAAACCAATGGAACACTGAAAGGATCATAATAGGTATAGGTGAGTTACTGAATGCGGAGTACATGAATAATTACTATTTTTTCGAATTAATTTAGCGTCACAATTGGCGCAATGCATAATTTTTCAAAATCTAGCATAATTTATAATTTTTTCTCTTTAAAATTTAGACATACCTATGTAGCTAGGTAGAAGTAAGTACTTAAGTATATTGCTGAAACAGTCGTAGGGATGGGGCAATATTTCTTTTTCAAGACCAGATGTAGGCTACATTTATGCATGGAAAACTCGACAGAAATGATAACAGAAGCTATAGATTACATCCGGTGGTCAGTATCGAGTAAGACAGAATCTATTTCCAATTAAATATTTACATCGTCATCTAATCTAAATACCGTTATGCTTAGTATGAGGTATCACGTTTCAAATGCTCTTCTACCTCTACACCTAATTTCCACATCTCGGTTAATTTCACATAGGCTTTGTTTATCTATAAACGCGGAAATGGCAAAATCAATAAACTAGAAAGACGTTCCGTTAGATAGGGATCCGAACGAACGCACTGTGATTGAAAAGAAATGTCGAAGGGAAGATCATGCTCGATGATTAGATAGGTACTATAACGTTTTAGCAAAGTAGGTACGAGCCGTAGTTATTAATATTTTATGAACGTTGGCGCGACAACGTTACGCTTCAAACGTACGATAATGAGAAAAAAATCATTTTCTATAGTTTTATAATAGTGTAAGAAATCCATACCTAATTCGCTATTCTGTCCACCTTCTTTCTAATCCGCAACTACATAGGCATAGGTATTGGACTTCATTTGGGCCATTGTTCAAGCGCTCATTGTGTATACTTGCGGTATGTTACGATTCGACTATATAGTTCCAGTTTCCAAAGAGTTGGCTCATGATCAATTTTATGAATGTTAATTGGTAGGTATCATCTTTTCTGTCCACTGGTAATAAACTTTCGAATAAATTAGCACGATCGACTGTGTAACTAATGGAGATTTTTTTTCTGCAGTTTGTTCACGTTCACGTAATATTTCTAAACCACGCGAAAGTAAATTATCACTTCAAGTTTGCGGTAAATTTTTTAAATACTCCGACGAAAAATATTCACGCTGAGATGGTAGGATAACTTCAGATTGTTCAGAAACGCATTAACACATTCGGATTTCGGTGCTATATTTGGTCATCTATTTCCTTCGCACGTAGGTACACCCATAGAGTTAATTAAAACACGAATTTCACGCCTTTCATATTGACATGAAAAGATTTTCGTTGATGTGTTGCTGAAAGAATAAATGATATGAATTCTTGTCCGGTCATCGGCTACGTTTTCGTAGTATGCCTATAGGTGTAGAATATGCTCGTCATTTACGACTGGGATGATACGCAAGCGTTCGAGTATCTCTGCACGATAAATTTATGCGGATCGAGAGCCAATATTTGATTTGAAACTCGCTAATATATGGGAAGAATGCCACATCAAAAGATGATCCCGCCAACGCCCAACAAATGAAAAATTTTCAGAATAATTCAGAAGAAAAGTAGCGTAACATTCGGTTTTTTCATTTCCGAATTCGAAGCACTCTCACATTGAATTTTTTGCTACATATGTTGAAGTGAAGAGAAATAATATTCGTGAAAAATGCGCGTACCTATCTTTCATGATTTAGTAGACCACTCGTGATTCCACGGATCGGTGAAAATTCCTTAAACAACTGCCGGTCATAGGATGTAAGTATACTAGATAAATGATTATACGGTTCGGTTCACGCTGCAGCGAATCATCGTAGAAAGTGACATTATAATAACTAGTTCTTTTAAATTTATCTTTAGAGGATAAATATCAGCTAATAATTACGGATAATCAACTGGCAATAACAACATTTTGTAGTTACTAAGTAATTTTTTCCAACAGCGGGCGTTGTTTACCTTTTTCACAGCTTGTTTTTACACCTACGTACCAACGAAAAAATTTGCGGGTGAAGCTTCTATCCAATATACCATAGGAATTGGGTTATTAATAAATTAACGAGAGAGATTCTGCCATGTAAGAAAATTCCGCTTATGTTTTTCCGTATCATTACCTTCATCCAATGAAATGCCTGCATCTTTGTCGCGTGCTGCTTTAAATATTAGATGTGAACTTGATAATCACTCGGACACGCAGGTAATAACATATTTGAGAATTCTATGTCTAATGGGATAATTACATAACACATCGTTTCTGTTGCGCCTTGCGCATATTTAACCTTGAAAATGTTTCATGTAGGTACGCATAAAAATTCTCTCACGAGTTGTATAATTAGAAAAAAATTAACTGTAACAATAAACTTGCCAATTAATTTCCTTTTGTTTAGCGCAAATATTCTCACAAACAAGCGACGAAGCGAAGTAATCTAGTTTGCAATTTGAATATCATTAAATTAGTGCATTGGCCTCTTATCAGCCACCACCAAAACAGCGGTATTCACGCATCGGATGCAAATCGACAAACCGTAAGACGATTTGCTCGACTGATTGACAGATTTGACAAGGAAAACCTTAGGTACAGCGGGTAGGTACGCTGCAGATATGCGATGTCAATTTAATCATGTTTCTTATGGAATAAATGGAAATTATTCTCGTAGGCGGCGTATTGGATGTTAATATTCTTATAACGTAGGTATTGATCTCCGTCTGTTTTTTCATGCGCGTAGAATCACTTGTCAAGACTTCACTTTCACATACAAGATAGGTGTAGAGAATAGTAGATAATTGCCGTGTGGAAAATTAATTATATTGGTAAATCAGCAGACAGTCGGACACGTGATGTTAAATAGCACGAGTTTTATTAAGACGTAGGTAGGTATATCTTAATTGGACAAGTGGAAAATAATAAAAAATTCGCTATCTATAACCTCTTTTACGAGAATTTTTTGTAACGGTGAAATGGTATTTTTAAAACGTATAAGCAAATGTATTGTGAAATCTTTGTTATGATGCGGATGATGCACGAATGCACGAGTGCATTGTAGTGCCTGTTACGTAAAGGGTTTTTACTTCGTGTTACACATGCACATTTTGCTGTGTAAATCGTTAAATGAAATCGAAAGTTGTAAAATTTTCGAAATAGGCATCTACTTACCAAAGTAATGGATACACCTCTACAGTTTGTCTGTTACTATGCGATTGCGATCTGTAAATTGATAAAGCTTTCAAGTGTTTGCTGGAGAATGGTATTTTATACCTACGTTTAAGGTTTAAGTATAATTTGTAAGTAGGTAATACACGCGTGTGTAAGTATCTACTTTTTCATATTTATGGATACAGACTTTCTCTCAATGATCATCTTTTTGGTCAACTAAATAGCCGAAAAATAGTTATCTCATTTATTATCATGTTACAAGCATCTAGCATGCATCTGCGAGATATGCTAATGAAGTAAATAAAACAAAAGAGAGAATAGGTAAGTGATGAAGATGGAATTCGTGCTGGTTTTAAATTTCGTACCTACTTACCTATGTTTTTTCCGGACTTGGTTAGTGTAAAAATTAATTGATATTGAAAGAAGCATAAGACAGGACTTATTGTAACCTTTAAATTTTCACGAACATGAATGAAAAAAAAAATAGATATTGTATTTTATTTTTCAGTGAAGTTTCAATCAACAACTGACGTGAGTCGAATCGAACCGACTACTTGTTGCCGGTAGTAAATTTGTCGATTTCGGTTTGAATTTTTGAATTTTTTAAATTTTAATGATAGCACTAATGTGTATAATGGTAATGGTCAAGTTTTCTTTTTAATTTTATACTAGTTAACTAAGGAGTAAGTAATTAACACACGTAAGGTGGAGTTGGGATAATTCGTAGCCCTTATCACCTTCCATTGTTAGAAGATTCGTGCTTATTGAACGAAGAGTGTATAGTGATCAATTTCAATTCGTTTATAAATCGAATAAAAGAAGTGTTTCTAATTTCCATCAACATTTACAACTTGAGAAAAACCAACTTGGGGTAAGCCAGTGAAATTGTACTTGAAATATTTCCATTACTCATTGAATTACTCGATGAAACAGAACACCAGCGACCACAATACGCAGTTTTTTTCCAAACAACATTCCTTTCACCGTCCAATATAATACTAAACAATATTAATGTTTGATGATGTAGGTACAATGGATCGCCAAATGTATAGAAAACCTTACGCGAGTAGTTCGTTAACCCAAAGCAATTATCTGCAATTACAAAAACCTGCAGAAATACTTATCAATCAAGTAACAAGTTGAGCATTTACCTACAACACGCACCACGATAGTAAGTATATTGTATCAGGTTTCAGTTACCTAGTATATGGTTAAGTATATTATAATTAAATTCGATTAATGACAGAAGCATTTACGGTTATGGACATGGACATGTGATTCGTAAGCTGTTGCTGAAATCTACGATATATTTTCCGCCGGCTTTCACAAAAGTTTACATAATAATTTATTTTTAGCTTGGTATATCTATCACGTATTCTTTAAGGAAATTACACCATATACTTATGAATTTTTATATTCGCAGCTCGATTAATTATGATGTCATATTCTAGCTGCGTTACAAACTGTAGCGTGTAAAATTTGCACCGGAGTCCATACGGATCCAGTTGGCTGATTAAAGTGTCGAGTTACTCGCGAATGGAACAATGTTAATGTGTTGGAGTTGGAGTACATTTAGCTGGAAGCTTTGAAACGCCTTCAGTTGAAAATGAAATTTATCTTCGACGACCTTGCTTTTTTCGTACACTCAACTTCTGTAGTAAAAGGTACCTCTATTCGTATTCCGTTAGCTCGTTTAGCTTTACTATTTTTGACGTTTTTCAACTTTCATGAATGAATTATAGATTGTTCAACTTGTACTTGACCACATTTTACGGTGTCAAGTGATGCTGGAAACACGTTTGGAAATATCAATACCATTATTCTAATCAGTTTTCGAACACCAACGACGTCGGCGATCCAATTATAAACGTACGAAATTAACCACTGATCAGTTTCTATATTATCAGATCCAATCGATTGCGGCGAGTAGTTAAATGTTAAATCAGGTGTATAAAAAGAATTTCTATAGAAGGTCGTTAATCGCGGTCGTGTTTGAACGCCTGCGAATCGTTTCATCGTGTCGTAGGTAGTGAAACTATTCTCGCACAGCGGTCATCTCGATTAAATGTGGTTCATTCATGGACCAACAAACAAACCTAATCTACATTTCGGTTACTACATTATAAACTTGTAACGAAATAATTAGATACCGATTCGAAGTTGGACGATATGGTACTCGTCGTGTCTTATAGCTTGTCCCAGGTATGGTACGTACTACGTACACATGAGAGAAGATACTATCGGTTCTATGTGCGTAGGATTTACTTACTTGAGATTTCCTGTTTTCGAAGATAGGTCAATAGAAAGAGTGAGACCAGCGTAGGAATCTGGTATCTCCTACGAGAGTATTTGCGTTGGTAAATTATACCTCTGGCGTGAGTTATATGTTTGATAACACCGCACAGAAGATTTATGAAACGGCCATTCGATCGTAGACTAGGTAATTGATGTATTATTCTGCCACTACTAACCTATTTCCGATGTTTCTAGTAGGAAAAAAAAAACGCGAAAAACGTACTGCTACGATTGACCGAATAGTATCCAATAATATGACGGTTATTGTCTCGAATCGACGCATTTGATACGCTTAATCGTCATTTCGCGTCTGTATTACACTGTATAGAGTACGTCTACGCGCGTATATCATCAACGCCCAATTACGCAACCGGATACGTGAATATGACAGAACTCGGCGAGATGGTAATTTCGCATTCGCGACGTTCGAAATGCTGACATTGATGGATACGAATCGAAATATTTTTTCGTATATCGAGCAAATCGAACGGTTCATCGAACACGCGTATGTGTATCACATAAGCGAAGCTCTTTACAAATTACGCTTACAGCATTTTCAACCATGAAATTCGCCACATTGGTAAAATGCGGTAGTTATGCGGTAATTTCCAGTCCAACTGTGGTACTACTACTATTTTGCGAGAACGTACGCTAATTCAGATAATTTTGCCGCTCGGTTAACTTAGTTGATTCAAAATTAGCCGATGTATTTTTATTAATGGCTTTTGCAGCTCATGCATTCATACACGAGAGAATTCCGTTAGAGTAATGCGCTGTTCTACGTTGTTGTCGTCGTCGTGATACTCGACCAACGATAAACCATATAATAGATTATCTATCCGCGGTATGCAGTACACGATTCCCTACCAACCAGTTAAATCATGTTCGAATATTTCATCCGGGTGTAATCAGGTTTGAATCTGTATGGATGAAGCACGTTTCCAGTTCTGTAGTGCTAATCATCTACCTGATGAGCTGAGAGAGTATCTGCTGCGAGTTTCAACCTACTAAGGCGATTTCAAGTAATGGAGGAAGATTATGTATCCAGGATGGGTTGATAATTTTGATAGATAAGGTAACCTATTAGCGAATGTGTACGTAGAGAATTGTAAATGACGGGGTAAATGAGGTCAGTGAGGGAAGATGTATTTTCTACTGTGTACTAGTGATAGTTTGCTTAGGTTACATGTAACTTGGAAATATTGAAATGAGTTTCTGAAATGTTTGTAGGCAGTGGATGAGAAGACAGTGAAGACCAAATTTCTACTGTGGGTGAATCCCTCGAAGATTTCATCTCCGTGATTAGTATATTTCAGAATTTTTGACAGACTCCTACTTGAGTAAATTCTGAGCTTATCTCGTTGCTAATAAATTTTATCAACGTCGAAAAAATGAAGAAATTCATTTTAGAAAAAAAAACACCTTCGAATCTATTACGCCTAGTTATTATAAAATGACATCATATTCCGAAAACGGAAAAAAGTATTCGAAAATTTCAAGGATTTGTTGGCAGGAGAATGGTTACAAGGCGCGATGAACGTGACTCGAAAGACAATCAAGTGCTGGTACCAATTATTTGTGATTTTGCTGCACCTTACAACGTGTAGCCTACGATCTCGTGACTGGAATGCATTCTATACGATGAATAGAGCTCCTTCGGCTGATTTGGAAAAATTCATCGAGCAACAAAACATGGAACATGGATTAGATCAACATCTGCGGACGTTGGATATTTCCAGAACCTCTACACATTGATTGATGATCGACCGATTGACATACGAGCAATAACAATTAACGCGTCGTTAATACCAGACAAAGTATCGGAATTACGAAACCGGTTTCCATGTAAACGGATTATAGCAATTACGGAGCAAATTAGTCCAATTGTTATGTCGTCGTCGTCTTCTCGCGCATGTTTCAAATCATCAAACACGAGAAGAATTTTTTTCATTCAAGTCCTCCGAGCTGCGTACATACGAGGCAATAACCCGACGAAGGACGGATCTGAAAATTGTCAGTCTCTCGACTCTCTCGAGTCTACGCACCTTAATCTAGCGCACGTTCTTTTGACAAGATTTTGTCGTCGTACGTCGTCGTATAATTTACATAATTACGCTGCTATCTTTCGGTTTCTATGTTCGCTGCACTTGGGCTCGTGAGAGAGTATTGTTGGTCAACAATCGTCGAGGCTTGGGCTCGGTTACTCTATTCAACCATTATCGAACGTTTCATAAATTTTTTTTTCCATTTTGAACAGAATTAACCCGTCAAATTGTTGCATAAATACGTGCTCGTGTATTACCAACGGTAAGATTGTGCTCTGTAGGTACCTGAGCGAATGTACGTCGCTTCGGAATGGTGTTCTAGTTGCTACGAGGTGTGTTAATACGTTTATGGGTTTCTAAACGATGCTGTTTGAGCCGATAGCGATTAGTTTCGTAAACGATTTTTACGAGTTTGTAATTTTAGCGGTAAATACCTACCTAAGGTTGCTATTTTGTCGAACAGGTTTTTGGTACATGAATCAGGATCGCTGATGAGGTGGAATTTTCCTGTATCAATATTGTTTTTTTGAGTTACCATGTTTATATACTTACAAGGGAAGCACCCGAACCGGCAGATCGATTTTGAGTCGGGATCAAAGCAGATCGATAGAGCATGTAAAAGTACCCCCCGTACCCAAATTTCGAGCGCTGAAGTTTGCCCCTTGATTTTTGGCGAATTTTTGAAAATTGATTTTGGGACGA
>FIZT01048985.1:0-12160 GCA_900065295.1 Paracoccus marginatus
TAGTTGCGCGTGTTTCAGAAACTGCCCCCGCGCGGGGGGTAAATATGAACCGATCGAGCTGAAAATTTTTATGGGGAGTTTTCTCACGTATTGGCACCAATCCACGGGGGGTCCGGAAAAAAATTCGAATTTTTTTCCCCATCAAGTATAAATAAGGGCTACCCCAAAACCCACCTCGAAAATAAAACATTGGAAATATTCGTATTATGTAAAAAAAAAAAAAAAAATATATATATATCAAATCTTTATTGCTTCTTCTCATCTTGGAAATTATTTGCAGAGAGGTTGAGCAAATTTAAAATTTTCCAAGAAGCTTTCCTAACGTCTAGTAAACATTTGTTCACCTTTTTCCAGTTCTTTTTCTTTTTTATACGTATCTATAACTCGTGCCCGATACACATTGAGCACAAAAAAAGAACATTCAAAAAGTAAAATGAAAAAAATTGGTTTTCTTTAAAAGGATATCATTTCTCTTAAATATAATACATTATATTTCGCCGAAACTTTTTTAATTTTTTTCTTGCCACGAAGATGAAACTTTCTGGAACGTGTACCTACACAGAAGTAGGTATATGCCTAGACCTACCTAGGCCGAAAAATTTTCCACATTGAAAATTTTCCGTTCTCGAATACAAATGGTAAAAATTAATTAACGAGAAGTATCATTCGTTTTCTTTACTCAACATCTGAAAACCAAATTATTTTAATTTTTCGCAGCAGGGCAACGTGGCCAGGCAGAAAGTAACCTGGCTCGTTAATTTTTTTCTTTCCAAATTCGCGAAACTTTCAAACATAAACATTTTACCACGACCTGGCTCCCTTTCTTCCCATCTTGATCATCCTTCTCGCGACTATAAATACATAAAAGTTTGGTACAAATTTCGTTATTTTTATAAATTTCCATTTGGTTAAAAAGTATGATATTTCTTTCGTACACGATGTCAATCACGTTTCAAATTTCTACGCTAATTATTTATCCGGTCGAGCAAAACTTTTTCCACAGACTCGGGTCCCCAGCCTATTATAATTTGTTCGAATAATGAGTAAACGAGATGAGAGCAAGAGAGAGAGAGAGAGAAAAAACCCACACAATCGAGATTTATTATTATTGCAGATGTCTTACAAGAAACCGAAGCGAAAATTTGATCAACTTGTACAGGGAGGCAACTGAGCCACTTAATACCGGTCCGTGGGAGGTGTAATGTTTCAACTTTGTTCATTTATTAATTCAGACGGGACAATTCTGCGCGTATCCGGCGATTGGTCACCGTGCACGCAGCCGTTCCCTGTGGTCTTGTTTTCAAATTTTACCCTTCAGCTTGCAGCCGTCTGCGTCTTATCTTTCGCCTGTATTTATTACCTGATAAACCACGCCCCACTTTATAAGAAATTTTCTACCAGAAAAAGTCGTGTTTTATTACCCTTTTTTTTTCGCAACCCCCTCTTTACCTACCCCCAGGCCACCAAGATCCTCTCTCGCTTTCTTTAAGATAAATTTCTCTTATTCGCTGTAACGTTTAGTAGAACGATTTTAGAGTTGAGAGAAAATCTTTTCCCGAGTTGGTTCACCCCTTCCTCCTCATCATCTTCTTCCATGCAGCCTTCTCACCTCGCTGGATACGAAAAAAGCTCTAGTTTAGTTTTTACTGTACGATGTGACGTAGAAATCGAGGATCATTTGATATTTGACCGATTTTTTATCCATTTTTCCCCTGAAAGTGTAGGGGAAAAATCGAATTTTCCAAGCTTCGCCAAAATTATCGCGAAAAGTGTCCGTAAGGGGGGTAATTTGACGCGTAGAAACCGAATCTGGCATTGGAATTTTTATTCGACCAATATTCACCCTCGTACTACGTCAAAACTTGAAATTCTTGAGGTAAAAACTCAATTCAACGAATTAGCTATTTACGACACCAATCAACCGACTTTTTAAGTACCGCACCGTCGATAAATAAATTTAAAAAATGACACTTCATAATCATTGTTTTATTTCGCATCTTTTCTTAACCGCCATAATATATATTCCACAGGTGATTTGCTCGAAATAACAAAAACTGTATCACAATATTTTCTACATAGATTTTTAGCAAAATCACAGAGTTTAACAAGTAAACAACAATTATAGCGATTTGTGTTTAATTTAATGAGAGCTACGTGTTATTAACAGTTATCCGTATGATGATTCATTTGCGAACAACGTACGATCATCTTGCAAAAGATCTATTACTATTAACATGATTAAGAACTACAAATTATTAATACATTCACAGTGATAAATTATTATCTCGTGAAAAGACAAAAAAAAAGAGGGTATATTAACACAATCTATTTAGAGAGTTACCGACGATCGTACCTCTTAACCAGATTTATGGCTAGACCAGTAGCCGAAGGAATAAAAGCCCTCATTGAGGTAAACAAATAATATTACTCTACACTGTTTCTTGTTACAATGTTTGAAAGTTTTTAAGCATCTAAAAGCGCCATTATCACTTGACATTAACATATAATCCAAAAAAAATAAAATAAATAAACAGAGAAATTTTCTAATCATAGGCGTACAAAATAAACTGAAAATGAATGAATCTAATCTTTCTTTTGTTAAAAAAAAAAAAAGTAACACCCAGTACACAAAATTATTTCGAACAGAGATCATAATAAAATTTTCACCATCTCGTAGATCATTATTTTCTCAACCTTTTCGTTACGTACATGAAAATTAATGCTTAAAAATTCATCATTACGATTATACAAACTAAATTTAAAATAAAATACATTCTGGTAAGTAATAAACGAGCAAGAAAATCCAATTCGTAGCAACTTTCATTTCGGTTCTCGAAAATTTAAAAAAAAAAAGGCAAAGGTTTAATCGAACCTTTAAAATAACATGAGATCGTTGGTCATTCCTACGCAGTCTGTATTCTTTCACTTGAAGCACAATCTTTCTTTCTTCTTTTTAAAATAAATAACAGCGTTGGCGAAGAATTTTAGCCCAAAAAACGTTTACATCTCTAATGAAAGTTAACTCGTGCGCTTATTTTTTTAATGGTAAATTGCTCGTTTACTTCAAGGATTGCGTAATTAAAACAATTATTACAATTATTTAACAAGGTACATAATTAGCACTCGAATAAGCTCTTGATTTTTCATCTTAAAAGATACCGAAAAAAAAAACAAAGCTATCAAATTACATTACAGTCGTCTAAAAATTAATATAACTATACGACTAAAGGCTTCTTTTGCTTCTTCTCAAATACACCGTGCGGTGTGTTTCAAATAGTTTTCATTTTTTTAAAAATATTAACTAGTTAACAATTACCGCGGCGAACAAGATTCCAGCATTTCGATGAATAACTTGTTCATGACCACTTTACCATCTCGATGCACTCCGCACCAGAACCGTCTAATGTACTGGTCAGCCTGACGTAGCGATGGTAAACAAAGTAGTAAATTTTGAATATGATTTATGCACGTGTTCGGTCTGCAAGAAAAATACATTTTTAAGTTCAAAAGCAATTACCAGATCGACGTTACGGTTACGCCTACAGGGTGATAAAAGTATTGGCACAGTGGTGCCTAGGCAGTAGATAGATAGACACCTACCTGATAACGTAAACACAGTCGCATAGCGCCGATAATATACTATCTCTAAATTTCTTCAGCGCCGAAGCATCTTCCAATCGTACGTCCGAGTTTGCCAGTACCAATGCTTTCAACAAGAAGTATTCTTCCTTGGCGATAGATAATTTATTTAATTTATCGATTACATGGATACACTGTAACAAGAGAAAAATTGCTCATTAATCACTGTAGGTATAGAATTGAAATTTTTTTTAGTTTGCATAATTTTTTTTGAACCTTTTTCCGACACAATTTTATTAAAATGCCTGTTGAAAACTGACTTTTTAAAAAAATTTTAACACTCAATTGAAAAATTTTGCCAAGATTTTTTTTTTTAAATTCGAATTCTCCAAAATATTCTGAAAATAATTTTTACAAAATTGAAATTTTTTTCAATTTATTTTGTTGAAAGATATCCCTGAAAAAATTTGATCCAATTGACCTTCACAGATCGTATTGGAGCCAAATGGATCTATTTAGATCTTTTTGAATCAAATGGAATTGAATTTTTCACTTCGTGAATAAGGTGTAAATTTTTTCTAGAAGAGAGGAAGAGAGATTTAATCTAATTGGAGTCGACAAATCTAGGAAATTTCAAATAGAGTTGATTTTTTTCATTTCAAAGCAAAAAATATTTTCACTTCTGAATTTATTTGGATTCAATTTCTTCTTCTAGGAAATATTTTGCATAAAAATTGCAGAAAAATTAATCTCAATTCACGACTCTTGTCGACGATTTTTTCAATGAAAATTATTGAAGTCGTCGTACCTCGAAATTTTCTAAAAAAAAAGTAAATCCAAAAAAAAACTAACGTTTTTCTTACCAATTTCATTTTATCGTTTGAAGTTTCAAGAAAATTTGAAAAAAAAATCAAAAATTTTTTCAATTTTTGAAAATTCAATTTTCAACAAAAGAAATTCAGATTAATTTTTTAAAATTAAAAATTTTCAGCTTTTAAAAATTTCATTTCTAAAAAATTGACGAATTGTTACTCCTAATCAATCATATTGAACCTGAATGATATTTTATATTTTTTTATTCAATTTTACAATCCATTCTAATTCAGAGAAAAAAAATCAAAAACTTATTCAATTTTCAATAAATTAATAAATAATTTTTTTTTAAATCACGGTTTATTCAATTTTTCAAAGCTTTTTGGTTTTTTGTTTTTCTTTTAATTCGAAAAAAACCATTCAATTTCTGAAACTTTGAATTAAGAAAAAAAAAATGTAACGTTTAAAAAATTCCGAGAATTTTAATTTTTGAGAAATTCTAATTTTTTCACCTCATCTTTTGATAAATTTTCAAATTCAGGTAACCAGAAAGCACTTCATACGAAAAAAAAATGTTGCAAAAAAGTATTGCTCAACACGTACCAGATGGTAAATTTCTAATGCTCCGCATTCCTTAGCTTGCCTTTCATCTAGGACGAAATCTGAGGCAAATCTCAATTTACCATGGCCGTAGTTGAGTGAACGAAAAGTCATCGTTAGGGTTAAAATTTCAGCCCACGTAGACTGCAATAGTCTCATCTGATCATTAAGTGACAATTCTGTAAAACCTGTAGCACGAGTAAGATGAATATTTCAGCCCATCTCAAAAGAATATTATAAACTATCGAATAAAACCGGATAAATCCCACACAAACCTGGTATTTGCTTAGCCCAGCCGATGGTACTGACCAACTCTCTGTCGTATAGATCGCTCAATACGTTGATGATCTTCAAAGACGGATCATTTACCACGTTGTTCTCATGCGTAGCTAGTAGAATTTCTGGTTCGTACGTTGTCAAGGCACTTAGAATTTTATTATCTGAAAATTAAAGAGAGTAAAAAATTAACAGTAAATCGATCGACTTTTTTTTTTTTTTTTTTTGACAAATCAACGCAAATTCGATTTATATGCCTACCTTCTAACGAAGGAGTCGATTTTATAACAGAAGGCCAACTCTGCATCGATTGCGACATATCTGGATTTCGTCGATATTTCTGCCTTCCACCGCGAACCCGATCCAATCGAACGCCTTCTTTTAACATTCCCATATGAAGGCATTTTTGGAACCTGCAAGCTTGACAAGCCTTTCGACGTCTTTTATTTATTTCGCAATCGTTGGCCGCCGGACAGGTGTATTCAATGTTGCCTGAAAACAATTTTTAAATCGTTTAACGCATCGTCGCATACCGAGACAAAACCAGCACTTTTATGAATCAAAAAAATGCATAATGCCGATTCGTAGACGACTGAAAAAGAAGAAGGGAGAAACACCTTATATAAATAAGCGTAATTACCTTGTATGGTTCTCTTGAAAAATGCTTTACATGCCTCGCATGAGGCAACTCCATAATGAAAACCGGATGCAATATCGCCACATACTAAACATAATCTTCTTGGTAAGTCATCTTGTTTCATTCCTTCCTAAATAAACAAAGCGAAAACTTTGTGAAAGCATTTTATAAAAAATGATGCATCAAAACGAGATGTAGATAGGTACGTATTGATCCGACTAATATTTAAATAGGTAGATACAGTAATATATATTGTACGCTCAGGTGAGTATGTAAAAGCCATAAAATTACGTGAACTTAGAATTTCTGTGGAATTTTATGCATCTACTACGTAATAATTATATATGTGCAGGGTAATAGAGACTAGCAATTCATCAACCCAATTCAAATTTCAAAAAAACACCCATTCGTTGAAAAAAATTTTCATTCCTTCGCCAAAAGAACAAAAACTAAGATTTCTTGAAATAAAAACCCAAAAATTTCATGATAAATGAAAACTAAAAATTTGACGATATAATAAGTAGGTAATTATTTCATCAAAATTGAAAATGATCGATTTTTAAACAAAACTAATAAAATTAATTATAATTAATCGAATCTGGAAAAACCCACCATAACATTGAAACAATACTGAATTATTTTATCAAAATTGAAATAAACGATAATTCAATCAGAATAACTGAAAAATGATTTTTTTCATTAAAATTAAAATAATCAGTTACCTTATAAAAATTGTAAGAAACCGTTATTTCATTTGAAATAATCGACCATTTAATTTTGATTTTGATTAATGATCAAAGCATTTCATAAAAATTGAAGTAAGTGATTTGAAATAGTCGATTACTCTATCTGAAACAATCAATTGTTTTATCAAAGAAAGAATCAATTGTTTCCTCCATCAAAATGACATAATCGACAATTTTCACCAAAAAACTGAAATATGTAAATAAAAATTCTGAAAATGATAGTTTCGAAAAGTTCAACAATTTCAATTTTTAAAAAATTGTTACTTAATGCTACAGAATTTCAAAATTTTGAAAAATAAAATTTTTTAATTTTGAACAACTAAACAATTTTGGAAAATTTGACAATTATGGAAAATTCGACAATTTTGAAATATTCAAAAATTTTGGAAAGTTTGGCAATTTTAAAAAATTTGATCATTTTGAAAATTTAAAAAATTCAACAATAAAGAAAAATTTTACAATTTTGAAAATTTTGACAATTTTTTGGTATTGAAGAATTTTCACGATTCATAAATTTATTTTTAAATTATACAATTTCGTACAATTTGGAAATTTTTAAAATTGTGAATTTTTTGAAAATTGCTAAATGCCCAAAATTGTAAAATCATGAATTACCTTGTTGACAACTTTTTTCTGGGATTTGATTATATTTTTTCAATTTTAATTTTAATTGATCATTTCACTACAAACTTTACCTACAGAACGATCATGCAAATAAAGCTTCGCTTCTGTCGGGTGTCTCCCGACACCTCATGTATCTTTTTGGTCACTTTACGTCTTCTTTTAGTACGTATTTGATTACTTCATCAAAATTCAAAATTGAAAAAATCAACCATTTTATCAGATTTCAAAAATTTGTTTTTTTTTTTATCGAAATTGAAATATATTTAATAGACTGCTTTATCACACCTGAAAAAATCCATAATTTTGATGAAAATGAAAAAAAAATTGCGAGATTTGATCATACAAGATCAAAAAATCGACTTACTAAAAATCAAAAAATTAAAAAAAAAATTATTCGGTCGCTAAAATCCAAAAAAATCAAAATCAAGAAATTCGATCAATCGCCAAAAATTGCAAAACAAAATAATCGACTGGTCAAAATTTCCACACATCCGACCTTTCTGACACCCCAGCGACGCTCATTCTTACGCCGACATTCACAGTCAACCTACCTCACATTTCCACATTATCTACCTCAGATCGGAACCAAATACGGGGAGCAAAACAGGTGATACTTAATATTTATAAAAACCTACGAACGTTTCAACACACAACTACGTCATTTATTTTGATCCAAGCCGTACAATACCGACTTCTAGCTCTCGCTGTTGCATCCATCAATAAATTTAAATTCACATCCATCTTACATATATACGAGTCGCGTTTCGTATCCGATACACATTATTGAATATATATATATATATAAGGCGACCCAATGAGCAACAGCCATAATACCCGTTTATGAAAAAAAAAAAAAAAAAGTAAAATCGAATTCAGCATCACCGCACCGTCGCTCGTAGGTTAGAGAAAAACTTGATAAGATGATAAATAAATGTCAACTTGGAAGTCTCATTTCAATAATGCTTGTCTACGTCATTTATGCAGATTACCACGCTATACTTCATCGAAGTCGTTTGGACGCGAACCGAATCGTCTACATAATACGTACACTTCTTCTCTTTATACAGTATCGTATCATATAAAAAATTATACTCCAACCCCATGCTAGGCGATTACCACGCACGATTTTTTTCCTAACCTTTAAAAAATTGCCAACTCGACTAGGACTTTCTTTGCATTCGTAGAGTACGAGCAAAAAAAAAAAAACTATATCCAATTTAGCCAGCTTGTACTCGCAATATCAGCGCATACTGTAATTAGAGTTAACCCTTTCATCGAGTCGACCGAAACCGGTTCCAAAGAATAAATTAAAAGTCGTGAAATTTTTTCACCGTATCAACATAGTTGTAGATAATGAAAGAAAAAAAGAAGCATGGAGAGAAGGAAGGTAATGCACTATAAACTAGTTTCATGCTGCGCGGCGCGACTCTGTTCGAATGGTCAAGGGGGAAAAATTTATAAAAATCAAAAGTGATATTTAAAAAAAAAAAAATAACGTAATCGTTTGAAGCAAGGTCAAGGTTAGCACAAAACGTGTATTCTAATTACGCAGATTGCAAAAAATTTTCATATCTAATCGACCAATAAACGTTTAATTAGCGATCCACATTCATTAATTAAAAAAATTAATTCGGCGATTGTGATTAAAACAAGGGGGAAAAGGTTTGCAAACGGGGTAGATACTAAAATAATTTAAAGACTAGGTGGTTTTTTCGCCTTATCACGATAACGAAAGTAGAAAAAATTTTACAATCGATCGAAAATGTAAACAGCTTTATATCTTAATGAGCCGGCCTCACGTATATGTAGGTGATTCAACCGAATTACAATGTATAAGCATGTCAATAGTGTAATCGATCGATTGAATATTCAATTTCTTTATCGAAAAAAAAATTAATGAAATTTTTTAATCGACTGGTAGACTGATTAGATATTTGATAGGATAATCGATTTTTCGATTGAGCGATACTCGACCAATTAAAAATCGATTTTTTGATTTTTTTTTTAAATGAAAAAATTATAATTGATCAATTCGATCGATTTTTAATTGATCGAATTTTCAAAATCGATTTTTTGAAATATCAAATACTCGAGTAATCGATTTTTCTGAAAGAACAGATAACTCAAGCGAAAGTAGAAAAAATCGAAATATTCTTTTATTTTTAAAAACATCAGACCAATTCAAGATTATAACACAAAGGAGGAGGAGGGGGTGAGGACAGGCACTACTTCTTGCCATAAAAGCAATGGTCATCAACTGACAATTGAAAAACAAAAAAAAAAAATCAATAAACACGTACGTACCTCGACATGAGGAAAAATTGAATCTCCGATCGACTGCGT
Source organism: Paracoccus marginatus (assembly GCA_900065295.1). Lineage (NCBI taxonomy): Eukaryota > Metazoa > Arthropoda > Insecta > Hemiptera > Pseudococcidae > Paracoccus > Paracoccus marginatus. Next base: position 9,619 of record FIZT01048985.1, read on the forward strand.
GGTACTGGAACAATATTGATGATCTGGACTCGCCGGAGACATCGGTCTATTCTCGCTAATTTCTAAATATTGCTCGTCTCCGAACTTCAACTGAAAAAATACACCAACATGTGAGGAACGTTAATCTACCATATAGAAAACGAATATTACATATCCGCAAATCGAACCGAAAAAAGAATTCGAAAAAACAGAACCGAGCGGCACCAAAAAACCGTAAATTTGAATCCGCGTAGCGTATACTCACATCGGTGGGTAAAACTGTAGTCGTCGGCGAGTATAGCGTCGTGGTGGCAACACTGGACGGGGAACAGGGCTGAAAACACGATTTACTGTCGGTTTCTTCTTTCTTAATCAGCGGCATGGCTACCATTTCGTCAGCCTCCACAGGAGTGGAGTTCATCATGGAAACCTATGGCATACAAAAAGTCGAGACATGAGAGTCGATCGAGGCAAGGGCAATACAAGAAGCAGAGCCAATTTGGACGATGTCACCAGTTAAACGGGTCGTTGCACACAAATACATACTTGTATCGAGTCATACCATACATACAACAACATACACAATTTTTTTTTCAAGGTTTTCGATTCACTTAATCACTCGTCTCTGTGATAAGAAACTTTCAAATGGTTTTTTTTCATCGCCTCTGCCCCCCTGCCTTCGTACAACGTATAGAATCGTATATTATCGCGCCGCAGCACATGCTACATATATACGAATCGAATTCACCGTGAGGGTTTGAAAATTTTTCGGATTCGTTTTCCGGATATTTTCATCGTACCTATCGCAACGTACCATATACCGTTTCTATGAAGTACGCTTAATAAATGGACTATAGAAAATGCTTCCGCAGTTTTGCGATTATACGTACGTATATTACGAAGTGCAAGTGTTGGGAATTTACAAAGATGAAAAATCGTCCCGTTTTGAACCACCGGGATTTTATCCATTTTCGATTTCGTTTTTTTTTCTCTCTGTAGATAGAACTGATAAAAGCACGAAGGAAGGAAATAAGTGTGCGTAACCAGATGGGAAAAATCGATACTTTTCTCATTAGTCGAATTTTGCTCGTTTAATAGTTCATTCTGATAAAAAGTTCGAAAGAATTAATAACTCCTGGAGGGGTTTTTAAGCGACCAAATCGAAAAGATGAATTATTGTCACGAATATTTGTTGTTTTTCCAATTCATTCTCAAGTTTTTTAATTTCTATATGATTATTATCTTGTTTTATCCATCCCTAACCGATTTTTTCAGTTCAGATCAAATTTTATTTTCGATATTTTTGAACTGGAAGTGAACTTACGAACTTAGTAGACACGTGGAGAATTGTGTTTGAAAAGAATTTTACCACCCTCTATATCCAGTGAAATTGCTATTTATTTTTCAAGTTTTTTTTATTTATTTTTTTTATTCCTCTAGGCTCTCGGCATTTCAATTTTCGAAGGGACGAAAATGAAAATTGAAAATTTGGGAAACAAATTAAAACAATAAATGAAGTAGAAGGAAGAAAACTCAAAATTGAAAAATACCCACCTATACTAGAAAAAATGCGCGAAAAATACTTTCTAGTACGTGCGTGTGGGTGTGTTTTTTGAAGAAAAATTTTCAAAAAAAATTTGTTTACTTCCAAGTTTTAAAAAAAAAATTGTCATTTTACTAACCTCAACGACAGATAATTTTTTTTTTTTTAGTGAAAAATTGTAAAATTCAAAAAAAAAAGAAATTGAAACTGGAAATTTTTTAAGAAACCAATAAGATAATTTTCTCAGCGATATTTGAATTTTTTGATCTCGTTTTCTCTAAAGAAAGTACCTGAAAATTGACAAATTTCATTTTTTCAATCTCCAGCATATTTCTTGGTAAGTACGCACATTAGAAAAAAAAATTGAAAATTGATTTTTTCTGATTTTTTTTTCAACTCCTACATTTTTGTTGAAGTTCCTTTTTCATTTCATTAACGTGCCTTTTTACTGCAATAAAGGCCAGACGCACGGCTGGTAAAGGAAGGATTACATCAGCTGGATTAGCCTCATTTTTTCAAATTACAGATTTATAAACTGGGGGAAAAAAATTGAAAAAATTTTTGGGGGAAAATTCAAAATTGAATCGGATTTGGGCTTTCTTTCTCGTTGACTTCATTTTTAATTTTTCAAACAAAAAGTACAAGAAAAATGATTTCAAGAAAATACTTTTTTTTTAAATTTTTGGCCAACATTTCTTCAATTTTCCATTTTTGGCAACCTTCAGATTCGGGAAAAAATGAAAGAAGAAAAAACAGATTGAAAAATTAAATTAAATTCAAAACATCCAGAAATTAATCGAAAAAAAAACTGGAAAATTCTTCGAAATTTTTTCTTATCAATACCAAAGAAATTTTTTCATTTCAAATTAAATGATTCATTTTTCACAATTTATTAAAAACTCAATTTTTTCAAAAATCAAAAAAAATTGTTCAAAAAAATTATTTACAAAAATAATATATGCACCTTAGGGTGGAGTGAAATAAAAAACATACCTTGGATTTTGACCAAATTCGGTGGGG